>NW_019379572.1:450087-490430 GCF_000648655.2 Copidosoma floridanum
TGGAGAGTAAAAAAGAAGATACAGATGATAAAATCTGTTTTAGTAAAGAAATGTTTAACTCGATGTATAAAATTTTGAATAATTACCAGAAAAATATATTTCATATTATTTTCGAACAAAAAAATAACATTTTCTTTATTGATGGTCCTGGAATGTGAGGAAAAACTTATTTATACAAAACGTTAATTTATTTTTTTATTCCTCGAAATTAAAAAATCATGTCAATGGCATGGATAGGCATAGCATCAATTTTGCTTCCAAAGGGGATGACCAGTCACAAAACTTTCAGATTTCCTTTAGATCTTAATAATATTGAGAGTGCATTTTTAAAATTGTAGTCAGATAGCCTATGCTTATTGAACCAGATGAAAATGCTGTAAACCTGGAGATAAGTATTTTAAATAAAATTATGAATAACAATATTTAAAAAGATATTATTGAGTCCGCTGAAAAAGGGATTGTTCCTTTGATGATGCCAGTCAAAGTATTTTAATGGGAGAAAATACTTTTGTAGAAATTAATGGAAAAATAATAAAAGTTGCAGTTCTACAATATAATCAGAAGATTTATCAGGCGACACCAATGCACATATTTCTTTTTCTTTGGAATATTATGTAGGTATGAAATAAATTGCATAAGATTTAAGTTACAAGAGAAACAGTGCTTGTTTGTCGAAAAACTTGCCTAACAACTTTTTGTTTTTTATTGTAGATCACTGTCACTCAACACCACCATTGATGAGCTCTGCTACGTTAAATCCATTTAGCTCATCGTACAATTTTAATTCGGGTTAAACTGACACTTCTCTGACGACAACCTCATTTCAAAGCTCTGTCTTAGTTTTGACTTCTTTACACCCATCAATGAGTCCTATGATGTTAAATCTACCCAGCCCGTCGTACAATTTTAACTCCGGTTCGACTGCCACGTCTCCAACAACAACCGCATCTCAAAGCTCTGCCTTGGTTACGGCCAGCTCTCCTTTATCGATAAGTCCTCCGACGTTAAATTCACCCAGCCAGTCGTACAATTTTAACTCGGGCTTGACTGCAACGTCTCCAGCAACAACCGAACCTCTGATGTCTCTGTTACGATCAGCTCTCTTTCGTAGATGAGTCCTGCGACGTTAAATCCGCCCCACCAGTCGTAAAACTCCAGCTTGACCTTAACTGCTACGTTTCCAAAAGCAACGATTGTATCTTTAGATTCTGTAACAGTTTTAGCTAGCTCGCCCGCGTCGGTGTGTCCTATAACATTTAGTACGATAAACTCTCCAGCCTACTCAATTTCATGAACAGTTACATATTTCATCGATTTATCAACTAATACAAATATTAGTGCAAGCGAGAGTACGAGTTTAATAAATTATTTAATACGGACAATGTGTGTTGTACACAATCCACTTATTAACTTTTATCATTTATCTGTTTCAGTCATAACGTTTAACGGTTTAGAAATATATCCATGTTTGCAATCAGTTTTGCAAGTGCCATTATTTCATAGGGAAAAAAGAGAAAGTCATAAAGTTGTAGTTTTAGTGGTTTAAGATTCATTAAAAGTTCTACAAACCAAAGAAAATGAAAAAGTATTGAAATAACATCAAGTTTTACTAAAGAAAAAAGAAAAATGAAAAACTAAACAGTTTGTGGAAAAGAAAGCAGTGTAACCCTTACAGATTCTAAAAAAAAATTTTCTTGGTCAAAAACAAAATTACTATCCAGAGAAACAAAGAAATTAGAAAGTCTCTAAAAAGTATATAAAATTGAGAAAATATAATAGGACTGCTTGAAGAACTTCCGAGAAGAAACGTAAGGAAATCGAACTGACCATTAAGAATTTAGAGTGAAATCTATTGCAATTAAAGATTAAAATAAAGCAATAAATATTGTGAAGTTATAAATATTGATAAAAATAGAAAGTATTTATTAAATTTATACTTGCAGAAGTTGCTTTTTTTATTCCTGTTACTCCTAATTTTATCTAATTTATTTTATCACTCAGTTCAATAAAAACGAAAATATTACCATTGTTCTACGTAGGTCCCTTTCTGCTCCTCCGGTGGTCCACTATACCTGCCACTTAAACACCATAGAATTTTTTTTTAATTTTATCATCACAAAAGAGTTGACTACAAAATTTTGTTTTGTTTTTATTTACTTGATTAATAAATTTATAGTCTGCAAGCAATATCAGCTTAATGCCTAGTGCAGTCCATTATTGTTCAAATAAGTAATGAACACAAAGCGTTAATTAATTTAATTGATATTCTCTTAATTAACTTCAACAATACAAAAAAGTTAAATGCAAATAACACCAAACCAAGTGTACTCATGGAGTACGTAAAAAATAATCATAAAAGAGCGTCGTCTAAGATACTGTAGATTGTTATAACTTACTAATTTAATTGATAAATTATGGGTAAGTGCATATAAGCTAGAAATTAAGTGCGCTCTTCAAATGGTTGAATAAATAATTACGAAAGAGCGTTGAGTATGTAAGTGTAGATTGTCTACTTTCTTAAATTCATGGATGAATAGTCTGCGAGCGCATATCAGCTTATAACCAAGTGCACTAATGTATTGCTGTAATTAATAATTACAAAAGAGTATTGACAACTACATTTCATTTTGTTTTAATCAATTTGATAGTCATTAATAGTGGATGAGTGCTTATCGCTCAAAAGAAAGTGCGCTCATTCATGGTTTAGAATTAATTTAACTGAATAATTTTGAAAAAGTATTGACCACGATATTTTATATTATTTTATTCAACTTTCTTAATTAATAGATAGTCAGTGAGCGCGTATCATCACACCAACCATTTATCAATTTTGTATACTGTAACAAATTAAAATATAGTCATCAACAATTTTTCGTGATGATTTATTTAAACAACCAGTAAGTGTTTTTGATTGTGAGCTGATATGTACTCATCGACTCTTCTTGATTAACTGAGCAAATTAAAAAAATTTTAAAAATCGTTGTCAACGCTCTTTTGTGATCGTTAGTTAGAACGATGAATGAGCACCCTTAATATTAAACTGATAAAAGCTTACTGACTATTCATTAATTATTTAAGTAAAAAATAAAAAATAAAATATAGAAGCCCACGCTATTGCGTAATTAGTTATTTTATTAATCNAAAAAATGGGAGAACCAAATAAAATTAAGGAAAAATAAAGTGCGCAGAACAAGGGAAATCTTTAGAAGAATGAGTCAGTGAACTAGATTAAAGAAAAAAAAGGTAAAAAAAATAAAACAAGAAAGAATACTGTAATTAAAGAGTCATCTATTAGACAAATCAATTTAGAAAAGAAAGTGGAAAAATATATTGCACAGAAGACAAACATCAAGGTAAAAGTAAAGAAGTTTAATAAAATAGTTATCTTACTAATTTATAAAGCAAAGTCACTAAAACCATTGTAATATAGGCAACAGAACCATTGTATGAAATTCGAAGTTTTAGCTGCACTAAATTATTTTTATGTTTACATAAATAAATGCAGAAAAATAAGCCTTTTCAGCCATGTAATTTTAGCTGCTGGATCATTTATTTACTATTTGTTAAATAACGGCAGCTTAAAACGCATACATGCTTGCTTGGGATTTGCTGCTATGATTATTAAATAAAGTAGTTTAAATAATAGGAAGCATTACACGCCAGTTAAGTCATAAAAATTGAGCTGCTTGAATAACTTTTTCAATTTATTCAAATAATACGTAATTATGCAACCGTATTTAATTCCATGTTATTATTTACCTATGATATAAAATTAATTTGTTCAAATAAAAAGCTAGCATTGTAAGCCCAGTAAGTATTGAGGTTCAAGCTGACTGTGTGACTTATTTAATTTATTTAAATTAAAGGCAGCAATGTAAGCCGGTTGGGACATAAGGATTCAGCTGGTGTATTATTCATTTAATTTGTTTATTTAAAGGTAGCATGAAATGCTGACTTAATTGCTGTGAATTAACTTCCTATGATAAAAAATTATTTCATTCAAATAAAAGACAGCAAAAGAAGTTGATGAAGTCTTGTGGTAATCGCTGCTTAAATTATTTTTAAATTTATTCAAACAAATGCAGGAAAACGAGCTTTTTGACTGTAGTAAATTAATAGTTTTTGCAGAAGATTTTTGTCTAATTCTGCCAGTGATGAAAATAATAATAGAAGTATGATTATTATGTAAATTTTGAAAACATTGTTTTTTTGACAATATTGTCGTATATTAAAACTAAGTTTTATTATTTGATGAAGTGATGAATACATTTTAATCCAACTATTAAAAACTGGAGAAAGAAAATCAAGACGTTTAAAGTCCTTCGAAAATGCAAAACAAAGAACGGTTGTCAAAAAATGTTTATTGAATATAATGATTGTTCGATAAAGAGTGTAATATTAAAGTCTAGTGATAGAAATACTTATATTTTGAATAATAAAATTCTAAATCAAATATACGAAAACACAAAAACGGATTTCAGCATAAATTACGCAGCGTACAAAGGTATTGATAAACCCGATCGTAATATTTATGTTAAATTTCCAGCTAAGATGTTAGGTAGTTTTCTTGAAAGTCTACTACCCCATGAACTTTATTTAATAGTAATTGGAGCAATAGTTGCATTAATCAGAAGTTTAAGCAAAACTGTCAGTTTATGTAACGGTATGAGGTTAAAAATAATTGAATTATTAGAGTATAATTTTGAAGCAGAAATAACTGGAGAAAAAATCTGTGATGGTGTTTTTACA
This sequence comes from Copidosoma floridanum, assembly GCF_000648655.2. Next base: position 454,837 of record NW_019379572.1, read on the forward strand.
ATAAAACCTTGAAAAAATCTGTATTTTTTCATGGACAACTAAATGCTGCAATGTCTTAATGTAAAATAAGAACTGAATTTTCTTACAAATTGAACGATAAAATGATTGGAATATATGGAAATATCAGTTAGTTATATTTAACAGAAATTAGATGAAATTTTTATAAAAATTCAAAGCAGAAGTGATTAAGTATGGACAATATTGTTCGTTAAGTACATTTTAAATTTGAATAAATAGTAAAAAATACTTAATCTTTTGAAACACTTATTTGTGTTGAATAAAATTCTTAATTACCTACTTAAAAGTTATCAAATAACTGAATATTACATTACTGGTACATGTCATAAATTATATACATGTTAGGGTACTTTAGTCTGGGTATTATTTATTTTTGCTTACCTTATTTTTCTATCCTGTCTACTATCTAACTATCTCGTAGTTAATGCGCTGAAGCATTTGTGTAACTAAAAATCGTTAGTAAAAATATAACCTCTCTCATAAACATTAAAATGAAATTTAACTTAATTCGTGTTTGATACAATTAAAATATATTTAAAACCTTAAAAATCACGCAAAAACGCATAGTAAGCTGTAAGAGGAATTACTATTGAAAAATTATCTTTACAAGAAATCACCTAATTATAAACAATAGTGGGGCTTTGCTCCTCTGTACGCTCCACGCGCCAACCCCCGTTTTGAAATAAGGACGCTTAGACTCGAACGAAATCTCTGGTGGTTTCGTTTGGGGTCAATTGGTTAGTCTATTATGATTTATTTTTTGATTTTTTATCATCATTATAATTGATTACATCAAGTCAAACTATGTACGTACATATATATTATACGTTACGATTTTCATTACGCAGCAGCAGTATAAAGAGAGGATATGTAAATAGATATATACAGCTAGAGCTGCTGCGGCGCACTGTCGTATGCGGGACCAAAAGAAAGATGGACAAGCATCTAAAGCAGTATGAATATATACATGCGTACACACACATACACACACATAACAGACATACATCTAAGTATATGCTATATCATATGGTACTCGTTTCGTGGCAGTGCCATGAAAAGATGAGAGAGAGAGAGAATAACAATGTTCTTTTTGTCCACTGGACGTTGTCGTTCTCTCTAGTACCACAAGCCTATTTATTTACGATGGCTTTCTCTGCATTTACATATCGAAGGCATAGCTGTAGGTTTATAAGCCTTGCGTTTGCTCACTCACGCATTTCACTCCCCATATAAGGTTAGCCTAGAAAAGTTTCACTCCAAAAAGGAAACGACCTAACCGACCAACTAGAGTGAAAATTGAACGCTTCCAAAGGTTCTCACGATAAATGAAAAAGGTTATGAGTAATGTAATTCGTTTATTTAAAAATTAGTTTAAAGGTATTTAGACTGTAGACAGAGTGAATACATTAAGCACTACTAGGAGCATACATTTTATTCTTATGGTTGGTACGTTAAAATAGTTTAGGAGGCCTGAAAAAATCTGTGGGGGGCTAAATGTGGGGCTAGCATTTTGTTTTGATATGTCGAAATCATGTAAAAAACGATCGAATTTAACCTTATTTTGTGTGGGGCTGTGAGTAACAACCTTTTTCTTGTGGGGGAAAAGGCCTGTGGGGGTCGTGGGAGGATTGTGACTGCCACACGCAAAACAACTATATAATATAGGAAGATATGTATATGTATATCTTACTAATTTATAAAGCAAAGTCACTAAAACCATTGTAATCGCTAACCATAAAAACTACTAAACCGATTTTGCTGAAATTTTTCATACTGATTTTTCATGATTCCGAGATGATTTTTGCATAGTTTTTTTTCTTAAAAATTTAATAACAATAGCGATAAATAAGCTGAAAGTTTTTCTAAAATAAGTTAACTTTGCGCTTTAGTTCAGTAGCATTCGCTAGGTGGCGTCGAGGAAAAAATTGAAGCCACCCGCAACCAAAGACAGTAAAGAGTGGTTATAAGAAGCTTCATCGAGTGGACAATCATCAGCACTACACCAAGAACAGAGGAGTCCGTCATGCAGCTGGGCATCCAGACTACCGATGACACTATTTTTTCATGGGCAAGCGAAATAAATCAGTTCTTACCCCGGATCTCCAAAACAAACAAGTGCCACGGAAAAACAGGCATTCGAAACGTAAACGTTTCCAGTGGAATACCAGGAAACGTTTCGAGCCAGAGCACAAACTGCTTCAGCACTTCAGAGCTTTGTGGCCGTTCAACCATCCAGCCTGATACCGTCAAAGAATTTTCTACTTCAAACGCGAGCCAAGGAAGACAGCCCTGAAGAGTACGTGAAGCCCGGCCTCCTTAATAGTTGTCCCAACGGCATATCTACAGAGAAGGTATTCTCCAGGTCCACTTTCCTGACTACTGATGAATAGTTGGTTATCCGGGGAACGACCTCAAGACGAGATATTCTTTGGTCAGCGGCGTACTTTCCTTCCTGTACGCTCTCCGTACACAGATACTTAAAGGATAAGCGCCAAGCTACCTGCAGCTGGCTTTTCATTATCAAGAATAATAATAAGGAATAGCTGGAAGTTTTACCACTGGCCCTGTTCAGGGCCACTATAAGTATTTACATTTCCTACTTAACCATCAATATCATCGATTCTTATAAGAGCCACTTAAGTTTAAACAAGCTTGCCAATCAATACATTTTTGCTACCATTTTTAGAAACGATTATGTGAACGACTAGAAGACTATGTAAAGCCGCCCACTATTAAACCAAATCAGTCATTTACTAGCAGACGTCACGAGCAGAGTTCACGAGCAGGAATCACCGATCCTCTCTAAGGTCTGCGCTGGGAAAACCTAACAGCTATGAAGAAAAAATAATAAACGTCAGCTAACGGGACAGTTACCAACGGGTAAGCATCACAAACCAACCTTTCTACGTTAGATCACCAAAACAAGTGAGTCTGAAAAAAAGGTGCTTTAGTCCTTTTTAGGTTCATCGGACGTCGAACTACCTTGCCAACAAATATATTACAATCTAATAAAGTTGAAAAAAATAGCTTTTAGGGCTCACAAGAGTCTCAACTATGCCAAAAGTCACAAGAAGTCGAATTAGAAGGAAAACTTTAAATACATCTTATAAAAACAATTTTAGGTGTCAAGAAAATGACGAAAGAATTTATTAAGTGAGAGATCAGCTTTTTACTATAACCCTTATAGTAATCTTTTGAATCTTTCAGATTTTTAAATAGGTAAAACATGTATTTGTATTTTTCTTGCGATAAATAACGTAGAGATTAAGCTCCAGGACTTTTTTGCTCTGGTAATAAAGTTGTGAGATAAGAGAAAAACATTTTTTAATGATAAATTTTTTGTGAGCTTTGAATCTTTACAGCTTGAAAAAATAGCCCTTTTCGTAAATTATACGGGAAAAACTGCAAATCAACGGCTCTCTATGGCTAATCATTATTTTATGGCATAAGGAACGCTTGGTACTTTTCAGCATAATTATGTTTTTTTTTTTAATTTTTACAGCTTCTTATTTGGCTAAATAAACTACATGTTTCACATTACATGTTAACACACTACGGTGTTCCATTTAGTGAGTCTCGGGCGAAGCCGAGACGAGGGGGCCGCTAGTATATGTACATTGATAGTTTATGTACATACAAAGCTATAGAGTATTATAGAGAGATACTATATTACATATATAGGTAGAGTAAGTACTGCACACTGTTGTGCGCATGCGAAAGGGAGAGAGAGGAAGAGAGACAGACGAATAGATCATCTGTGCTGCAGTTATCGCTGGCTGGTACGTATAGATAATGTCGACTTATATGTACACGGCTGCGGTCGCTCGCTTGCTCGTTTCACGGGTTAGATCCTCGTATAAGGCGCGCATGCGGGCATACGTTGATGAATACTATTTTTTAAAAAGCCACACGGCTGCCCGGTACTGCTTGCTACGCGAGCAGCTGAGTTTACACCCCCCCCTCACACAAAAAAAAAGTGTTTTTCAATGGAAAAACATAAATTGTATGTATAAAGATAATAAAAACAAAGATATAATGAATACCTCTCACATCAGTTAAGTATGGGTATTGTAAAAAAATCAGCTACAGTTGGTCTGTGGTAAACAATTAAGGTCAGTTTACAATAGAAGTAAATCAAATATAATTATTTAACAAAAAAAATCACACTATAGTACTTTAGATATTTTTACAATAAATATTATTATTCATTAACTCTTATTCTTCTTGTTCTTTTTAATTTATATAAATACTTTAATATATTGATAGGTACACATTGACTTTTAATCTTTCATTCAAAATAGTTTAATCTGTGTTATAAAAACAGTAAGATAATTATGTATCAAACATAACTACAGTGCTTAATTATTATGACCCTCCTATGAAATTCTTTATTTTTTCTTTCATGAACTTTATTGTTATACTTTCTGAATGCATCTCTAATTGAAAATTTTCTTCCACAATATTTTTAAATTTAATTGCGTTCTAGGTTATGTACATGTAAATGACGCTGTAAATGTATTGCTTTTTATAATTTTCGGTCACAGATAAGCCAAGGTATAATTTTACCGTACGTATGATCTCTTACGTGGCGTACGTAATGTTTTTTTACAACTATATTTCATACGCTGTATTTAAAAATTTGTTGCTACGTTTTTTAAAATTCATTGTTTAATTTTTACGTCGTTTCAAGAACATATGGGCAATATTTACACTTAAGTTAGCTCATTGACTTGAAATTATAAAATGAATAGCTGAAATTTTGAATTTTTTTGCTTAGAATTTTACATTGTAAGAATATATTTTTACTAATTAATGTCATTACAGAGAGCGCCCCTGTATTGTTACTAAAACTATTTTTAGTACAGGTTTGTTTGTTATCCATCTTTTAAATCCATTCTATGGAAGACAATGTCGACAATGGAAGTGCATTGAAACAGTAGAAAAATAGTGTAGGGGGTAGTGGAGGGCAAGAAAAATCGTGTGGAGGGACAGTGGGGGGCTCGATCTAAAATTCATTGCGTTAAAATAACGTAGAAAAAAGAATAACGAATTTTACTTTAAATTTTAGGGGGGGGGGGGGGTAGCGGGAGGACGGTTGGCGAAAAAGAAGCATATGAAACCGCAAGTCAGTTGCGGATATTTATTAGTTAACAGAGTAGCCTTGGAGTTCAAGACTCCGCATTTTACTCCGATAATTGCGCAGCACAAAATAAAAATAAAATACTAAACACCATGTACTTTAAAAGGGGCAAAGAATTTAACGTCACTATCACTCGCAGGTATAATTACAATTTCCAAGCTTCTATCACTAGACACAATATGATTCAGATACGATTATTTGTTTATGTAAAAATCATAATTTTTATGTTTTTTTTTGTTTTTTTTTTTTTTTTAATACTTTATTAAGACCTTAAAGGCTTTTATAGCTAATAATTTTTATGTATAATAGTCAAGCAGTCAACAATTTTTATCGGCATAAATTCGTTAAGATTCGTGTGATCAACATAGAAAAAAAATTTTGTTTGTCTTTAATCTATGAATCTGTTGCGTATAGTATTTATAAATTTTTAATTTAATTCAAGATTAATACCCTAAAAATTTTTTCATTTAATTTTTTTAATAACTTAACTCAGATATAAAATTAAGAAAATGACTTCCTCTTACCCATCTACGTCTGACTTGTACTTTTATTTGTAATATAAGATATTGTAGCAGTGTTATAAAAGTGTAAAGAAAATGTCTTAGTAAAATAAAACTATAATCAATAATAAACTTTTTTTTTTCATTAAAATTGTGCGATATGCAAAACCAAGCTTATTAACTTATGATTGCAAAAGTAGACAGTTCAGGCACACTTCAAGCTTTCATTCGTAACTGGCGAATGGTGATTATACGTATACATACCACACGTACGTTTAGATTAAGCTGTGTTATTTTGTCATTCTGTCTCATTCTAAAATTCTACTTTTTCACTAAAAACTACGAGTCATCGGGTTAAATAGACCAAAAGGTGTGAGAGGTTGCAAAAACCAGCGCTAGCTTGACGAAAACCAACATGTCAGACAGTCATGGAATAACGCTTTCTCCACGCATTGAGCTTTTAACTCGTGAAAATTATAACACGTGGCCGAGTCAGGTCAAGGCGTTACTAACCAAAAACGATATGTGGGAATATGTACCCGGAGACCCCAGCTCCTACTTTCGGAGGAGCAGATAATAACGCTTAAGCCGCAGCGGAGGCAAGTTATAAAGCATGATTAGCCAAGGACCAAAAAGCAAAAGCTGAGCTGCTTTTGTGTATCTCACGATCGCTCCTATCCAACGTGAAAGGATGCACCACGTCCAGCGATGTATAAAAAGGTTACAATCCAAACACGCCTCAAAGGCACCAGCTTGAAAGACCATACTTTATAAAACGCTCATGCAGCATAAAATGGCGGATGGCGACAACGTCGACACCCACTTAAGGCATTTCTTCGACGCAAAGGACAAGCTTGAGTCAATGGAGGTTACGCTCGATGACGACCTATTAGCAATCATGCTAGTACATAGTCTACCCTCCTCGTACAAAAATTTTCGATGCCTTATCAAATCTCGAGACGAACTCCCAATGATCGAAGCTCTAAATATAAAGATTAAAGATGAATACTATAACTCTTGTCATCGCGAAGAGGGGGCCAAAAACAACTTTGCTATGCTTGCCAAACATAGGCACGCAAGTCAGTCTAAAGGTGGTACCACAAATTAAAACTCCTCAGGTCAGCCGGGCAAGAACAAACCACGCAAGCTTAAGTACAAATGCGGTTACTGCCTTAAGAAAGGACATAAAGTGGCCAACTGTTACAAAAAGAAAAATCAGCAAAACAAAGGAAAAGATGAACGGTCTAGCATGTGCTTCTTTGTAAGAAATTTAGCGGATGAAAGATGGTGCCTCGACAATACGACTATATTGCATGTATGCGGTGATAGGAGCATGTTTGAGAACGTTACACCACACGCAGGCACCCATCAATTTGCGAACGATGCCACAGCATCAGTACAGGCAAAAAGAGACGTCAAGATACCGCCAGTGGACGGACAGCAATATATAACCCACAAAAACGCTTTGTAAGTTCTAAACTTCAGAGCGAATTTAGTTTCCGTGGTCAAAATAGTCAACGCTGGATTCAATGTAAGGTTCCAGAAACATCAACCATCGATAGTTAACAACCAAAGCGAAACGCAAGCAGGTGCAAAACGTGTAGGCAACCTGTATTTCATGGACACAACCAAATGATCAGCCTATGCTCGTGACTCCATGAAAAACACCCCGGATATGTTCTAACCGCATTGCCGATTTGAACATCTGAACGCAAGCAACCTAGCATTCATGATAAATAAGGGATGCGTCAATGACATGGCTGCAAGACTTGCGTAACGGCAAAGATTACTAGTACTCCATTTCGTCGGCATACTACCGTCTGTAAGCAACCATTGGAGATAGTTCATACGGACGTATGCGGCTCCATCAGAACATCCTCAAAAAAAAGGGGGGGGGGGGAATACTTTCTGACCTTCATCGACGACTACACACGATGGTGCCAAGTTTATTTTCTGCACAAGAAGAGCGAAGTGACCAAAAGATTTATTGAATATAAAGACATGGTTGAAAATCAAAGCGGATTTGAGATACAAGCCCTCCAGTTAGATGGCGGAAAAGAGTACGACAATGGTAAGCTAGATGAAATATTGAAGTCAGCCGGGATACAGCGGCGGCTTACTGTCCCTAAACGCCACAACAAAACGGCGTTGCTGAAAGAAAACATCACAACCCTTGTTGAGATGGTGCGCTGCTTACTACATCAAACTGGTCTTTCGCGAAGTTTCTGGGCAGAAGCGATACACACTAACATTTAAAACAGGCGCATCTCAGTGCACACCATACAAGAAGTGGAAAGGAGAAAAACTGAGTGTCACTCACGTAATAACGTTTGGAGAGAAGGTCCATATCCTAAACAAGGACCACCCAAAGGCAAATTCGATCCGTGTGGTATCGAAGGATTTTTCTTAGAATACGCTGAGGATGGAAAGGCTTATAAAATATGGCTCACAGACGCAAAGAAGATGTAAAATTAAGAGACGTGGATTTTTTAAACCAATGGAATACGTTCACGTCTACTCTAGATGATTTCATCAAAAAGGTCACAGAAGTTAAGGAAGGTAACAGCGAAACGTCAGTCGATTTCTTTACGGTGAAATTCCCTGTAAAGGATGATAACGTTCCCGGTGTCGAAGCCATTCCGATAAATCGCATTGAGCTTGCAACTCAAACCGGATAAGGCAACGATGCAAGCGAAGATGATTCGACCACCACCGAGGATAAAGATCATCTTGACGATAGCATCGAAAATGAACCATCTCGAAAGGCACTCAATACATAAAATTCAGACAAAGAGGACTTCTTGGGTTTTGAACTCCCAAAAGCAGTACCCATTGAGAAATACAATTGGCATGTTATTTTTTGTCGAAGAGCCTCGAGCCAAGAGGAAAGTGCTATGTGCGTGTCTGAAGTGAATATCAAAGAAGCCTTAAGTCGACCGGATGGTGACGAGTGGTTCCAGTCTATGTGTCGAAAGATTAAGAGCCTCTTGGTAAACGACACTTTTACACTTGTGGAGAAGACTGAAGACATGAAGCTTGTGGGCAATCGAACTGTGCTGCGAAACAAGTTTAATCTGGATGGGTCAGTCAGCTGTAGAAAAGCGCGGGTTGTTGTTCAAGGGTTATCACAAGAACCTGGCAGACTTTAACGAAACTATTGCACCTGAAGCCAAGCTTGAGTCCTTGTAGATGTAGTCAGCTATCGCAGTCAAATTTGGGCTGGAAATTCAGTAATTGGATGTTGTCTCTGCACATTTCAATGGAGAGATAGATGACGAAATACGTATGAGGCCATCTGTCATGTTAAAAGAGATGCTGGAGTCAATCATCAAAGCCAAAAGAAATTCGAAATTCACAAAGTCAGAGCAATGCTTGACGATTCGAGCGCGAGAAAAAAGATCTGCAAACTGAATAAGGCAATTTAATTTATGGGTTGCGCCAAGCTGGAAGACAATGACATTCCAAAATCAGCCAGGTTCTGGGGCAAATAGGTTTTCGTCCAACCAATTTTGACCCATGTCTCTACGTGGACTCCAAGAACAGCAGGACCTTTTTACTATTGTACTTTGACGATTTTATCATGCTTCGAGCAACGAGACCAGGGTCACCGAAATTAAGGGAGCCCTGTCAAATCACTTCGGTATAAAGGATATTAGAATTGCAAAGTACTGTCTAGGCATAGAGATAAGGCAGTCAAAAAACTTTGTCACCTTAGACCAAAGTAAATATATCAAGGATGTTATTGCAAGATTTGGTATGAGTGACTGCAAATCTGTTTCTACTCCGCTAGTGGTAGGAGCGAAGATCGAGCCATGCAAGGACCATCACCCCAAAGATTACCAGTACAGCGAATTAATTCGTGCTTTGATGTACGTATCCATTGCTACCAGGCCATATATTACTCACTCAGTCAGTTGACCACGAAAAGCACACTGGGAAGCTGTCAAGCGTGTACTTCAATATCTGAAAGAAACTGCTAATGTGTAACTTGTGTATGCAAAGGATGAAAAGGCCCTTCGAGGATTAACCGACGTCGACTGGGACTCTAACGTTGTGACCAGGTGCTCTTACACAGGATATACCTCTATCTTGTCAAGAGGGGCAATCTCATCGTCTCCAAGGAAGCAACGTACAGTGGCTTTATCAAGCACTGAGGCTGAATACATGAGCTTAACTGAAGCTGCAAAGAAAACATGTACCTCTGCACTCTATTGAAGGAGATCAGTTTTGTCGAACTGTCCAAATCAGTTGTATTCAATACATATGTATATAATAAATCAGCTGGGAAGTAGGCATCTAACCCCATGTATCATTTAAGGACCAAGCACATAGATATCAAGATGCATTTCATCCAAGATGCTCTGTAGCAAAACAAACTAAAACTCGAGTACCTGTCCACCAACGAAATGATCGCTGACGTTTTAACCAAGGCACTCTCCTAACCGAAGCAATAATTATGCTCAAGAGGACTGGGGCTAAAACTGACAAAATAATTTCGCTTAAGATAGAGTGTTGAATAGTGACTATACGTATGTATTTCATACAAACGTTTAGATTAAGCTGTGTTATTATATCACTCTGTCTGATTCAAAATTCAACTTTTCCGCAACTCGCAAGACGTCACGTCGCGACTATGCCGTGCATTATGTTAATAGACGTCTTATACTCTCTTGTATTTTAATTCTATCTGTAACAGTCAGTTCCCCAAATGATTTTGTTTCATTCACATGTATTTAGAAATAAAGTTATTTTTTTCTTAATACAATCATTTATTTTTAAAAAACTTATAATTTTTGTCAATATAATTATAAGTTGTTAATTTAATTAACGTTAAATAAGAAATAATTACTTACACCTGTTTTTATATATATTTATTTTTTGTTAAAAAATGAATGTAATATAGTAAACGTATACTTGAGTTATTACCGTCCATCGTATTCAACATTTTACTTTTTGTTTCAATTAAATTCAATCATTAGTTTCAATTCTACTTTGTAAGCACAAGTTATAATTATAATTTTTAATACAAAGTGTACACAATATAATTATTACATGAAGACGTAGTTACGGAGTGTATAAGGGATCCTCTGTTATGTTCATACTAAATAACTCATTTTAAATAATATTCAACTATTTATTAAAGAAGGAGTGTCTAAAGTCCCTCTTTTGTTTGGTTAATGGCACTTGTTTATTATATTAGTTTCTACAATTGATGAATGAAATTTGTGTCTTCGAGGTATTATGTTTTTTACATCAATACTAGAAAAAATTGTTTGTTTAGATAATGATAAATTAATAAAAAAGTCTTTAAGTTTTGTATAAAATATAGAGATTGAGCAATATATACATAGAAAGTCAATGCTGTCATTACAAAACTGAAGAAAAAAAAATTAGTTTTTAACTGACACCTTTTCAATCAAAACTTGAACTGACTCATCTTCGGCGAAAATTTGAGCTGACACTATCTTCGGGAAAAAATTGAGCTGACACCTTTTTCAATAAAATTCTGAACTAACACTTTCTTCTACTAAAACTTGAGCTGACTCCATCTGCTTAACCATAGATATACAAAATAACATATACACAAGTATTGAACATACAAGAAAAATCAAATGTACTAAAAAAACAAACTTGGGAGGTAGCAGCTGGCTAAAGATAATTAAAAGCAGGTAGAAAATAAATATGTAGTCAAAATCAAGTGCACTTTAAAAATATAAATATACTGTGAGCGAACCTAAAACTTTTACATTAAGAGACAACGTTTCAGGTAAACCGGATCACTTGTACAACCAAAATAGGTGTAGACGTTAAAGGTCTTAGAGTATTAGTTTGGACGAAGACTTTTAGAAAATTGTCAGCGAAATTCAAAAACTAGTATGGGAGCTCCAATATGGTGGCCGGATACTGCAAAAAAAATAGTAGCATGGCAAAAAAAGCTTGTAAAATAACACATACATTCCATCTGTTCATTTCATGATTTAAATTGTAACTGAAAAATACTTTTTGAAAACTGGTGTGGTTAGATAAGAAACTTCAATATGGTGATTTTAATAAGGCAGTCCGAAATTACATAAGGAGGAATAATTTTAAAAAATCAACTGAATTGTACCAAGTTTGATGTATAAAATATTTACACCAATATTGAGTCATATTTAAAGAAATCAAGGTAAAGAATATAAAATGATGGGTATAATTTGAAATAACCGACTGATTTTGCCATATGTCATGTATCAATTTTTTTAGAATTGCTTATAACGAATCTGAAATCAGATTTGCTTAATTCAATTTACAAAAATCTACACTGAAAAAAATTTGGTCAGCCAAAGATATCAAGAGCGAGAGCGAACGTACTCTACAAATTAACTGTCCGTAAGATTTCTCTCTGACGTCTTCAAGCATTACCACTCATGGAGGGTTAAAATCATTACAGTACATGCATCGAACTGTATAGAAGACTAGCGTTATCCAAAATTGCTACCACACGTAGATGATCGTATGAGCCGTAAAAAAATGCACAATATACAGACTCTTACTGCGAACTGACCACACCACTATCACTCAATGAGAGGCCCTCTCGTACATATAAACAACTTATGTACAAACCCACGTATGTGTATGAATACTATGCAGTACAAATGTTACATGGCATCCACGAAAAAAATTTAAGTTAAATATAATGTTTAATTTCTGCAGCTAAGTCTTTATCGTGATATATAAAACACAATTCTTTTCCTGTAAAATATGTCAGTATATGTAAAAGCATCTACAACCAAATAATTTAATAAAAATAGAACACGTTGATTGTATATCATTTTAAGCATAAAAATTGTACGCTTTTTGTTACAACTAGTTAATTAAGATATGCTTCGCGCGTTTAATTATTTTGTTATTTGATTAGATTTACATTAACGAATATTTTTCTATTTCGTTGTTCAATTTTAATATACATCCGAACAAAAAAACTTCGCTCAACTTTCTATTACGGCAGTAGTAAGAAAAATTATTTTTCTTGCTGTCTATTACTTGAATCTTTTCTTTAAACTAATAATTGTATCAACAATTTTTTGATTCTAAATACTGTTTAGATGGGGGCTTGGAAAGAGAAGGTAAGGGGGGAGTCAATCCATTAAGTTGGCGCCACTGCCGAAAGGTGCGAGACGAGTACGAGCGAAAAAGAAACGCTAGCAAAGTCAGTTGCCGTGTGCACATCAAACGAATAAGGCGTTCGTGTTGCTCTGCGTAAGACGCAGCCTGAGCTCCTCAACTAAGGGACCGAGTGTGCTGCTCAGTTTCTTTCAAGATTAAAATTATTTTTTCTCTTCTCGTACTCTTCGCCGCCAACTCTCTCTCTCTCTCTCTCTTGTGTGCCACGAGAAGAGAGCAGAAAGTAAAGGTGTTAATTTCAACGGTTTAAGTTTAAGTGAATAATCTATAAGTTGTACCAACGTAAAATTACACAGAAGGAGTTAATTGAAGTTAAATTCTGTATTACGCACGAACTTGTTCCTATGGTGAAAATAAAGAAGAAACATCTTGTGATTGGATAAATCAAGAAAAAGGTGACGACATTATTTTTCCTTTCCTCTTCCTTTCAATCCAGCGCTCGAATAAATCATTCATTCAACTAAATCAGTCCATTACATGGACGTTCAAGGATGACAAGCAGGTAACTTGCCATCCGAACAAAGTCTTTCGAGCCAGATCGACACAAAGAGTAGAAAGTGTGCCAAGCGAACGGGCTGGAGCCGACCATTTTAAAGCTAAGCGGGTGTACGTACGCACCAAGTAGAAGGAAAGCACTATTGTATAGTTCTGCAAGAGCGCGTGCACGTTACAAATTTCTCTCTCTCTCTCTCTCTCTCTCTTTCGTGTGCTGCGAGAAGAGAGCAGAAAGTGTGTGTGAAAAGGACAGTGTTAGTTTCTTTTCCTCTCTCGTGTGCTGAAAAAAGTAAGAAGGCTTGTACGCGTTCTAAACTCTGTATCTCTCTCTCTCTTGTGCTGCGAGAAGAGAGCAGAAAAAGAAGGTGTGCCACGTGAACGAGCTGGTGTTCTTAGCCGGCCATCTTGAAGCTACGACGGTGCACGTACGCACCAAGGACAAGGAAAGTGCCATGTGGCTTAAAAAGTAGCAGCTGGTCAGCCATTTTATAATTCTTCGAGAGCGTGTGCACGTTTTAAATCTCTCTTGTGTGCTGCGAGAAGAGAGCAGAAGGTGCTTGTTTCAATATTCTATTTTCCTCTCTTTCGCGTGCTACAAAAAGAGAGCAGAAGTTGTGTGTATAAAAATTAGAGAGCCAGCTGATCTACTCCAACAATGCAGATTAACATTAACAAGAAGTCCGACCATTTTCTTCATTGTTGATCTTATGAGCTGTAAGATCTAAACTCTCTTCACTTTTCGACTGTCAAGGAGGCCCACAAACAGCAAGAATATTACAACAAATTGACATTCATGAGTAACAACAGTGTTGCGAAAGTCTATTACAAGATTTTGGATATTTTAATTGTTTACAGACATTTTGAACAATTACTTTAATTTTGACATCTTAGAGTATAAGATTTTATCTTATACGAAAGTTGTTAAGATATTGGATATTTTTAAGTTTTTAATTTATAATTCATGCGAAATTTTTCTGACTTCAGAAATTATTTTCTTTTTATTACACCCGTAAGTTATCGAATTTCAAATTGCGAAACAACTGTCAATTGTACACTCTAATAATTTTATCAGTTAATTGATCAAATCAAAAACTGTTGTGATTTTAGAAAACTGAAGTTTACAAATCTTTTGATAAAATGATTGATAATGTTCAGAAGTTAATGAATTTTCTTAAGTAAGATAGTTGATATATTTTAATAAAGAGAAAAAGAATCAAGAAAAAATAAATTGTCATAAGGAATTATTACGTTAAATTTTGATCACAAAATTATAATACTTGTTCATCTTGCATAATTGAAAGATTGTTTTTAAAAAAATTAGATTGTAGATTGGTTCCTTGGTTATTTGACTTAATATATTAATAGTAGATTGGTTAAAACGAACCTAACCTTTGCCTTGCCAAGTTATTAAAATGAACCTTAGCTGGTATTCGAAGGGGAAGGTAAAAATTAGAAAATTAGAATATTTTACTAGAATTAAGACTCTTGGTTGTTAGTCACTGACCACCTTGTACCCCAATCTTCAATTTTCGTCCCTGATATTAAGTTTAGTAACACCATGGAAGTTTATATCCGTGCTTAACAATCCCTTCATGGTCCAATAAAGAATGTCTTTGCTTACTTCCAAAAAAAGGAGCGAGACTGCATGACTAAAAGCCAAGCCAAGGCTAGCTTAGAGCGCTTAGAAGAGAGATATGGAAGGCTGAAAAGTAACCATTAGCACATAATTCTAGCAACAAATTATGATCCGAAACATGAATACGCTACTAACGAGTTCTTCCAGAAAATAAGTGACGATTATTTCAACTCACAAGGCAACTTTTTAGATTTTTTTTAACAATTCGATGCTCACGTTACGCTGGACAAGTCCGTTCTTAATCGTACTACAATCAAGGTGCTTCAGTTAATACTTTTTCACAGCTCCCTTAAGTCGACATACCCATTTTCTTTGGTGACTTGCAGGCTTGGGAACCTTTTAAGGTATTTTTTTGCTTAGTTATCCACCGACGAAATGATATTTTAGCAGTAGTTAAATTTTATCACTTACAGTTTTACCCCTTTTACTCGACAAACACTCCATTGTCAAACACTAGAACGAGTATAAAAAATACAATGATAAAAACACGACTGATACATACAATATGTTATAACTGAATACATAGACAGCTAACTTACGATGAAATTATTCGTATAAATACTTATTGTTACTTTGTTGACCGAGAGTCAAGAGTGATCGGCCGCTCATAAGTTCAATGACTTGTTGTTTTTCTAAATAATATGGGCGTACATTTCTCCTTTACGTTATGTTCCAATTTTCAACAAAGCAAATTCAAGCTTTAACAAAGTGCTGTACTAATCGATATTCTACTGCAACATATATGTTAGGTGTATAGGAACCAATTTGACCATGCACTTCAATGATCTAGGAATCAATTTGACCATAAGCCCTAATGACTCAATGAACAGCGGAAACCAATTTGACTTTTTAAATAAATTTAGGAACCAATTTGTCTATGCCCAAGCGATGAAACTAGTGTTATTGAATCTGAGGAAGAGGACTCAGCTTCGGTCAACCAGATCAACAAGGTTGTTCCCAAAAGGGGATCGGGTCTCCTTCTATGTACTGCTTGACTTCACGTCAAGAGTGTCAACGGGGAAAAATTCCTAGTACGCGCTTTAATAGATCAAGGATGTCAATGTTCAATGATTTCCCAATCTCTTTGTGACTTACTTCTTTTAAAGCAGCGACAGGTTAATATTCGACTTGTTGGTCCAGGTGAAGTAGTAATAGGAAAACCTAAAGCTTTAGTTTTGATCAAGTTAAGTCCTCGCTTTAAGTCGAAAGAAGTTTGAAACATCAAAGCTTTAGTACTTCTGCGCGTTTCTGCTTACCGACCGCCTAATAATGCACAGTTTATATTGCTATTAGCAGTTGAGGGTTTACAGTTGGCTAACCCTCAGTTTATACTCGACGACCAAATCAATCTTATTCTTGGTGCCACGGTCCACTCAGAAATAGTTAAAGGAGACGTTAAAAAAGGCCAGCTCGGTGAACCAATTGCTACAGCCACATGGTTGGGCTGGTTATTATCCGGTTCGATGGGTCTTTTCTCTTCCACGGTTGCTTCTCAAACTATTTCTATCAACTGTGTTGCACTGGAAGCTGTCTCTATAATTCTGCAGGAGTTCTGGCACTTAGAAGAGCCTCCTGACTGCGCTGGAGAGCTTAGTCCCGAAGAGAAAGATTGTGAGGAGCATTTTATTATTACCGTTAAGAGGAATGAGTCAGGTCGTTTTGCTATAAAGCTATGCTCTTCAGTATGAAAAGGAAATTCAAACAGAACGAAAAACTTAAGGATGCTTATTAGTTCCTTATGCGCGAGTATCTTGAATTGAATCAGATGCCTGAGTTTGTGCCAGGTGTAAACGAGCATCATTGGCTACTTCCTCACCACGGGGTGGTTCGAGAATCGAGTTCAACAACCAAACTTAGAGTAGTTTTTAATGGTTCTGCTAAAACAAAAGGTTCTATTTCTTTTAACGACGTTTTACACTCTAGTCGGAATCTTCTACCTTGTCTCTTTGACTTGCTCTTAAGATGGCGCAATTATCGCATCGCTTTTATCGCTGATGTAGAAAAGACGTTCCGTCAAATCTTAGTACACGAGTCCAATCAACCCTTTCAAGCGATCTATTGGCCCTTTCAGGAAGAAGCAACAATTAAAATTTACAGGCTACTTACTGTAACTTACATTCTCGCTTGTTTCCTTTTTTTAGCATGTCGAGTCATCAAGCAGCTTGCATCAGAAGGCCGAGATTGTTTCCCAAGAGGATCTGACGTATTAAATCGAGAAATTTATATGGACGACGTGTTATCAGGAGCTCATAATGAAAACAAAGCTATACTAATAATGGATGAGCTTCAATCATTGGCTCGAGAAGGGGGATTTCCGTTACGTAAATGGTCCTCTAATTGTCGCAGGTTGATTCGATTTTTGGGGCCATACTTATCTCTTTCACCAAGAACATCTTGTTGATTTACGCCGACGACGCCGATATTGTGACGGTACTAGATCTCCTCTGGCAGCTAGATACCGATAATTTTTTGTTACTAAGTAACGATTGAAAAACTCCCGGACATTTGGAGGAAAAGAGCGATATTGTCCCATATTAAAAAATTGCTTGACCCGCTCGGTTGGCTTAGTTCCTTGATTATCACTGGCAAAATTTTTATGCAATCGTTGTGGATATTGAAACTAGATTGGGACAATCCTCTTCTTAGCACTTATATCGATCAATGGCAACGTTAGTTCCTGGGGCTTGCAAGAGTAAATCTACTAGAAATATTACAGTGGAACCACTATTCTTCTTAACAAGAACGCCCCGAGCTTCACGGTTACGCTGACGCTTCAAAGTTGGCTTATGCTACTGTTTTGTGTCTCAAAGTTGTGAGGGGCGATAAGATTTACGTTTCTTTGCTAACAGCCAAAACCAAGGTCGTGCCAATAAAAACAGTAACTATACCTAGACTGAATGTTTGCGAGGCTCATCTTTTGGCAAAGCTTACCAGTCATTACCTCAAGAAAATGGGACATATCTTCAACGCTATTCACTTACGAACTGACTCCAAAGATGTTTTGCACTGGCTTAATAAACTTCCTTTAAATTGGCGAATGTTTGTAGCGAACCGTTGTGCTGACATTCAAACTATTGTTTCCACAGCCAAGTGGTATTACGTAAAGAGTAAACTCAACCCTGCCGACATAGAATCGCGAGGTATTTACCCGGAACACATCTAGTTATTGGATCAATGGTATAAAGGGCCAGAACTACTTTATCAACTTAATGCAATTTACTCAAAATTTGAAGATTCGGTAAAGGTAGCTGCTGTTTCTCAAACTTCTGTCGCCAAGTATCCCAGTTGGGATCTTTTATCACGTTGTTCTGATTATAAGAAACTAGCTATAGTAACGGTTTATTGTCTCCAATTTGTAGTAAAGCAATACGCTGCCCTTAAAAGAAAGTTAGTGGGAAAGGAGAAAAATGAGTTTTAAAGGTTCCCGTTTCTTGAGTTAGCGACTTATGAACGAGCTCATAGCTCATTTCTTAATCCCAAGGAAATCTACTAAGCAGAACTTCACTGGGTCTCTCTACATCAAAAATACTTTTTTAATGCTGAACTCAAGATCTTAAAATCTCTCCCCATTGATCATTAAAAATCCTTGCCTTTAGGAAGTAAGCTTAAAAAGTAAGCTCTCTTCCTCGATAATACTTTGATCCGCATCGGTGGACGTTTGCAACGATCCGAACTTAGCTTTGACTCCAAACATCCGTTGGTTCTGTTGCCAGACGAGCTTTTTACTACTCTGGTGATTCGTTTCTTCCACCGACGATGTTTACATGGAGGGCCTTGAATTACTCTGGTAAATATGCGAAAGGAATTTTAGATTTTTTGGTGGTCTTCAAACTATAAGTCGGATCCTTTCGAGTTGTGTCGTGTGTAGAAGATACTAAGGTCGTACTCAATCGCAAATGATATGTTCCCTCTCTACTCCTCGAGTTTCATCCACGCCCGCCTTTACAAGGACAAGGATTGACTATGCTGGATCTGTTAAGGTCCGTTTGTATAAGTATCGAGGCCTTATTACCACTAAAGGTTGGATAGCCGTTTCTGTGTGTCTATGTACTCGAGCTATCCACCTTGAAATCGTAGAAGATTACACTGCGGACTCATTTATAGCGGCTTTTATTAGATTTACAGCTCACCGAGGTTATTGAGCTGTATTTTACAGCGACCAAGGTACTAATTTTGTGAGAGCTGAAAGACAAATAGCGCAGATGTTGCAGGACTTCAGACAATCTTATCCTTAAGAATGTTTGAGCGACATGAACACTGAATAGAAATACAAGCCTGCTGCTGCTCCTCACTTTGGCAGTCTTTGAGAGGCCGCGGTAAATACGGCCAAGTATCACCTAAAAAGAGTTATTAGAGACCAGACCTTTACTTTCGTTGGCTATTCCATCTTGCTCTGTAGGATTAAAGCTCTTTTAAACTCTCACCCGCTAGTTCTCTCAACTAACGATATCGACAGTCCAAAGGTCCTTACGCCGCCTTCCTTTAAACGAAAGCCTTCTGTCGTACCAGAGGCAAACTTGCAAAAGGAAAGAGTAAACCCTTTTTAACGCTGGCAATTTATTGCAAAACTTTCTTAGCAGTTTTGGAAGGCTTGGTCAACTGAATATCTTACATCTTTAGAGACTCAAGTAAAATGGCAAAAACCCTCTTGTTTAATTTGCCCTGGCGAGTTGGTTCTACTCAAGTCCGAGAATACTCCTCCCGGTAGACGGCTTCTTGATTGAATTTTTGAAGTTTTATCCGGTAAAGACGCATTGGTTCGTGTCACCTCAATAAAAACCAGTTTCTCGACCCTTACCCATCCTGTTCATCGTCTTATTTTGTTGGTGAAAAACGATCAACAGTTAATTTGGATCACTCTTGTTTTATAAGTTGTAAGCCAAAGGGAAAATTGGTCTTGATGGAGGCTTGGCAAGAGACGGCAAGGGGGGAGTCAATCCAGTAAGTTGGCGCCACTGCCGAAAGGTGCGAGATGAGTACGAGCGTAAAAGAAACGCTAGCCAAGTCAGTTGCCGTCTGCACATCCAACGAATCAGGCGTTCGTGTTTCTCTGTGTAAAACGCGGCTGAAAGATGTGAATTTCAACGGTTTAAGTTTAAGTGAATAATCTATAAGTTGTGCAAACGTAAAATTACACAAAAGGAGTTAATTGAAGTAAAATTCTGTATTACGTGCTAATATGTTCGTATGGTGAAAATAAAAGAGAAACATCTTGTGATTGGATAAATCAAGAAAAAGGTGACGATATTATTTTTCCTTTCCTCTTTCTTTCAATCCAGCGTTTAACAAAATCATACAGTCCGTTACATCGACGTTCGAGAATGACACGCAGGTAACTTGCCATCCGATCATACTACAACAAATACTTTATAATCTTATCTTTGTAAAATAGTATATTAACTCTTAAAATGACAATTTAATTTAAGGTACATATAAATTAAATAGTATCCAACTTTAGAAAATTATAACAACGCAGATGAACTTTTTGTTTTCATAATTACTTTGCTTTAAAAAAGTAAGAAGGCTTGTACGCGTTCTAAACTCTGTATCTCTCTCTCTCTTGTGCTGCGAGAAGAGAGCAGAAAAAGAAGGTGTGCCACGTGAACGAGCTGGTGTTCTTAGCCGGCCATCTTGAAGCTACGACGGTGCACGTACGCACCAAGGACAAGGAAAGTGCCATGTGGCTTAAAAAGTAGCAGCTGGTCAGCCATTTTATAATTCTTCGAGAGCGTGTGCACGTTTTAAATCTCTCTTGTGTGCTGCGAGAAGAGAGCAGAAGGTGCTTGTTTCAATATTCTATTTTCCTCTCTTTCGCGTGCTACAAAAAGAGAGCAGAAGTTGTGTGTATAAAAATTAGAGAGCCAGCTGATCTACTCCAACAATGCAGATTAACATTAACAAGAAGTCCGACCATTTTCTTCATTGTTGATCTTATGAGCTGTAAGATCTAAACTCTCTTCACTTTTCGACTGTCAAGGAGGCCCACAAACAGCAAGAATATTACAACAAATTGACATTCATGAGTAACAACAGTGTTGCGAAAGTCTATTACAAGATTTTGGATATTTTAATTGTTTACAGACATTTTGAACAATTACTTTAATTTTGACATCTTAGAGTATAAGATTTTNTAAACTTAATTTTTTTAAATTCATTTTCAAATTCACCCACTTTTGATAAGTCTCGTCAAATCACAGAACAGATAAAACGGCTTGAATCACGTGACAACAAATCTTTCAAGATAGAGTAAGTGTGTCACAACTTTTCTTTCGTGTTGTTTCTAAGGCAAGGCCACGGATAAGTTACAGATTTAACATGAATTTATATGTTTCAACGAAGCGAAGGCTGTCAAATTACTAGTAATTTATTTGTTAAGGGTGTAGAAACTACCATTTATTAGGGTGAGAGCCCAGGTGACTATTGCAGGCCCCATGAATTCTAGGGGGGGGGGGCGCGAAGATGGGTCTTATGTTCAACAGGGACTTCTAGATGTTTCATGGCCTTTTTTAGATTGAGGATGGAAATGAAATGACTCAATGACTCAACAAAGAGCTGAGTTCAGTTAATGATAACCAAAGAGGTGGAATTAGTTGAGTTAGCGAAGCAACATATAGAGAAGACGCTCTAGGCCATTCACCAAAGGTTTGGTAACATGGCCAGGGTTGTGGAGAATGACTTTAAAGCTGCCCGAAAATATCTGGTGGCAGCTGAAAAAATAAGGGAAAAGGTTCTGAAATACGAGGAAAGGCACACTAGATACTAGGAGAAAATTTCCAAGTCACTGTAGCGCAAATTCCGTCAGCAAGTTCAAAGGAAAACTGTAAACTACGCTCTTAAGGAAGTGGAACAAACTGAAAGGCACAGAAGTCCCTCAAATAGTTCGGAGAAGAGCTCCATAACGGTAATATCGGAAAAAAAGGTGTTGACAAGCAAGAAGAGGTGTTTTCTAGTAGTAGGAGAGTCTATAAAAAAATTCCCAACATGATATCAAAAGTCCTACTGAAGGTAGGTGGAGGGAAAACCTTTGCTAGGGTACTTAAGTGATTGAAGGGTAGTTTTAAACCTCCCAAGACGAGAGCCGTTGTGGAGAGTGTAATTACCACTAAAAAAGGATATCTGCTCCTAAAAGCAACTAAAATATAATCTATATACTTCCTATTAAAAAATTGATTGTCAGTGATTTTAAAGTAATTAAAGTTTTCAACATTAACAGTTGGATCATTTAAACTTTTTAGCTAGCTAATAAAATTTATTTTAATAATTAGCTGAATTACTAGAAAAAATAATAAAGTATTGCTGCTTGCTTATAGTACACCAAAGCTACCTTGAACCAACTTCGTTTACATTTAGTACTTTTTAATTTTAACAGCATTTGATTTAATTAACTTATTTAGAAAAACTATAAAAACATAATATTTTCCTAAAAAAGTGATGATTACCCTATAAAAGTTACGTTTAAAAAAAAATAAAAGGTTTAGTACGTTTAATGAGATTCGTTATTATTTTTTAAGGAATATCTGAAGCCTTTATGAAGAAGCCAAAACTGTATTATTTTATCGTTAGCCTTGCAAAGTTCTGAAAACAGTCAAGTTTTTTTTTGTTTTTTGGCACAGCTTACTTTTTGTTTGACACTCGTAAATACTATACTGTTTTGTACTCATACTTTAACAAACTCAAATTAAGTAATATTGACTTTTGACTGGTATCTTAAGTAGGCCTCATGTAATACATTAAAATAATGGCCAAACGTTATAGTATTATATACGTACATTATAGGCATTAATGTATTCAACGTTGAGTACCAGTTGCATTCAGTACCAGTCGATAGTCAGTATTACTTATTTTAATTTTGTTAATGTAAGGTTACAAATTAGTTTAATACTACAAGTGTCATACAAAAAGTACGCTAAAAAACTCGACTGTTTTTAGATTTGGAGTACAGAACTTTACAGGACTAACGATTAATAAGCACATCTTATTGCCTGCCTATGTATAAAGGCTTCAAAAATGATATTACTTTATTAAGTATTAACTAAATACAACAAATTTACTATTTTTTTTTGTTGTACGCAGATCTCTTGGTAGTTTAAAAAGTTTCTTTTAACTTTTACGGGTTTATTAAGACAAAAAATCTTATTCTTAAATTTTGCTCCATATGACAATTGTATAATATTCTACGAAAGGGACGCTTAAATAGAAAATACGCAATTGTGAGAAAAAACAAAAAGCAAAAAAACACAATTTACTTAAAAATATAAAGAATTTTAACCATTTAGCAAAAAAATTCGAGAAAATATGCAGATGAGCGGAGCGTGTGTAAATGTATGGGTAAAGGTGGGTAGTTAGTATGTGCAAGTTAAAGCAAGTTGGCTATCAGTGCAAAGGTTACGGCAGATAAGCACTTAGTGCCAAATCCAAGCAACGGGCAAGTCGGATTAGTCGATTTCCGCGGTTCACTGTAAACAGACGTTCAGATTGTGGTAAAATTATGAGAAATGGTCTTGGCACTCGATGGATCGGTTGGCCAGGTACGGTAGCAAAAGGTTGAATGGTACCCAAGCCGTTGACACAGTGATGTGAAAAAGCAGGTAGCTAATTAACTCAATTACGAAAGAGATTTATACTGTAATACAAATCGAAGCAGGGCGTCACACAGTGGTATCAACTTTTTTTTAGATGTTCAAAACCTGCTACAGCCCACATTTCTGCACCAATTTTCGATTTTTTCTTTTCAACGTATTCTTAAAAAGATTTCCAACAACTTATTCAGGCTTTTTTAATTCATGACTTAACCAAGAATGTTAAAAAGCTGCAGTTTGCCCTCATTATTCAACGGTTTTAGACTTCAAACAATTATGTAAATCATTCAATCATACTGAAAGTCATGAAAATATATATATTTCGGTATTCATATAGTGAAAAGGTTATTTCAACATTTTGAGGTTGTGTATAAAAAAAAAATCAGGAATTTTCGTACGATTGTCTATGTAATACGGTTTTGTAGATCAAAAACGACAAAGACACAATCTTTTTAAATTTCCAGAAACAAATTTAACCTATTTGTAATGTTTCTTCTTTTGAAGAGTTATAACATAACCTCAAATGGTAAGAATCAAAGTTTGTGCAAATAGTTAGACCAATTACTAATACAAAAATAAAATAAAATTATCATCAAGAGTTAGAATTATGCAAAAGTATTTGGCTTAATATTTGTGAACTGAAAAATTTATTTTATATTCTGTAGGTTATGTTATTCAAACAAATTGAAGATTTCGTAATCATAAAGACTTCATACGATTCCATAAATTTAAAATGGAACAGCACTAGCCTCAATGGTTTGATTCATTTCATTAAATCATGGTAACCATTATTCTATTATGGGGCCCATGATCTAACCTCTCATAGTATAAAATTAGATTTAATGCTGATAGTACGATCATTATTAAATTTAAAATCAAAAAATTTCAACAGTATTTGGAATTAAACTCTACTTTCTAGATTAAAGATCTGTGTATAAAGGATGTTTTTTTTTAAAATAGGTTTTAGGTTATTTTACTCGAAATAATCATAAATTGAGCAATATGAATAACTTAATTTGGTATCGCAATTCTTAAATGAAATAAGAAGCTATTTTTGGTGAATTAGAATTATGATTTGTTTTTATATTTACCAATATTTCATTAGGTACTTTCATAACTTAACCTACAAATAGCAAGTAGTGGGGTTTTTAGATGGTCAAACTGGGACATTTGAATATAAGAATTATTTCAACAATTTCTAAGAATCTTTAAAAATGGTCTCTAGGTATTGTTTACAGTATGATATTTTTTATGGTATTTATAATTTTATGTTTAAAATAGATCTAATGTAAGTGAACAAGCAGAAAATTAAATCATACAATTACTCTTTTGTGCCCTTAATAAAGTTGTTGCTCCGTAAGTTTCGTTATACGTTTAGGCAATAGTGATTATAAAAACTTATTATTCTCGTGGTTTTGGAGACTAAATACAAGTTTATGATAGCTTAAAAAGTCCATTTATCGCTGTTTACCGCATACGCTGCAAATTTTCACGTCTGATTCCTATTCGGAATTCAGCGTGGAATCAACGTAGATTCTACATGAATCCACATACTGTGGCGTAGATTGTTAACGTAGAAGTTTATTTAAGATTTTAACGTGAAAAGTTAACGTAAATAATTCCACCTGTACCATTTACGTAGATTTTCTGCGCAAATTTTTCATTTAAAATTTTTCTTGATTCTCATGAGAGAAGTCTACACATAAATATTAATCTTCATAACGATTATACATAGAAATTTTACGTAACATGTAAATGCCGAGTTTCCATGTGGAAATTTCATGTACAAAAGTAACGTGAAAACTCAACGTGCATATTTTTCCATTTGCATAAAAATTCTACATAATTTTTAAGTATACAAATAAGACAAAATGTTACATAAATATCACACTTGAATTTCACGTGGATTTAACATGGATTCCATGTGTTTGAAAGGTGCACGTTCATTGAGAATTTCCACTACGACATTGTTGAGGGTATTTTATCATTTTATTTAACAATACTTAGATCCATGCATCTATAGTGAGATCTTTATTTATTTTTTATTTTTTTTTTATTTTACCGGGTTACCGCGACAGCTCTTAGGCGAGTCGCCGGGACTACCCACTCACCACCTATGTATAGGGGTGTATTGCTGCACCCATTTCCAACCCTTTTACTGATGTTATACCTAATCAATGGGCCCAGTGCGAGTATCTCCGGTGAAACACCATGTCAGTTAAGCTGACACTCTCTGCACTAATGGTGCATCGGGTCACACTCGCCACTGTGTAGCCTTTACCCGGAGAGGACTTCATATTCCAGGACGTCCACTCCTCGTCGGTTAAGCCAGCGCTCTCTGCCAAAGCATCCGATCCAGGTTAATTAGCATCTTCGGAGAAGCCCCATGTTTCAGGGGCCACTCCTCGCTGGTAAAGCTGGTGATCCCTGCCCGACGCCTGACATCAAATCAGCTAATTTCTACTTCTAGCCCTAACACTGTTTTGCATTCACCCTGGCTCAAAGACCTGTGGGGCAACAATTTTTTTTTTAAATTTGCATCTTACGATCGATCCAACAAATATTTTGATTTAAGTATTTAATTTATGCATTTGAGAGATTCTATCTCTCTGTCGATTTCTTATGCTTTTGTGGGCGCTATCTATGATTTTTGTCAATTTTCACTGTATTAATTTAATAAACTTAATTCTTTCCTCTATGAACCAACAAAAGAAAATAAATAAAAACGGAAGTGAATCAGTTCTTTCATTGTTATATCCTCTTTCTATTATTAGATATAAAAATGATGTCTTTTACCTTAACATGATATTCTATGTTAATTTACTTTTTATTAAAAAACAATACCGATTTCCAGAAAAGTTTTGAAAAATCTTTGTCTTTCTCTGACTTTTTCCAGGATATCCTTAATTTTCTGCTTTTACAGATTTTTCCGGGTTGTCTATTAAAGAGATAAAATTTTTGCTGTACTATAATACATACTTCTATATAATATGCTGATGCAAAATGCCACTTCTAAACATTTACAATTACTATAACTAAGTTATTTCATTTTTTAATTTTTATAAACATTTCTATAGTGAGAGACAAGGAGATTTACTAAAAACAAACACTTTAAAGAGAGCATAACCCTTCAACGTTTACATCGTTGTTCCTGGGTAGTGTTACGAATAGTAATTTCTAATAAATAATTTTGTTCACTGTCTTGGATTTTCTATCTTAAATTTTGCATCAAACAGCGGTTTCATGATCAGCGGTCTAAAAAGTTTTTATGCACTTAACCTTTAGACTGCCAGGATTTCACGGGGCATTTCACCATTAGGAAAGTAGTATAAAAGGTACCCTATATCGATGATTGGTCATAGACTAAGTGTCCATCACGGGTTCTACCAATATATTGTCTTTCCAGCTTACAAGGGAATTGCTTGTCTGTATTTAAAATTTCGAATTAAAATTTTTTTTTTAAGTGTAGATATACGTTTTCTATGTATATTTTGATGCTGATTCTAAATCTGATGTCGAAATTACAAGAAACCTAAGGGCAACCCCTAAAATGAGGTAAAAACTACCCTTTTTGATAGAAAATCAAATAATTTTCAATGTAATAGTGAAGATTTATGTTATCGATGTTTTTCGACGCTGACTTCAAATTTAGTGGCAAAAACATAATAAAGCCTAAAAAAATGCCTAAACTAGGATAAAAACTACCTTTTTTGTTAGAAAATCAAATGATTTTTAATATAATAGTGAAGATTTATGTTTTCGATATACTTTTCGACGCTGTTTTCAAATTTAGTGGCAAAAGTATAATAAACCCTAAAACAACCCCTAAACTGTAGTAGAAACGACCCTTTTTGTTAGAAAATCAAACGATTTTCAATGTATTAGTGAAGACGTATGTTGTTGACGTATTCTAAATTATTCTAAAGTATATTTTTTTACATCTGTATGCAAGTAAAATGATGTTTCTTATAAAAAGTCTACGCTAAGAATGAGGGGTGGGGGTTGGAGGGGTTGAAGGTGTCGAGGGAGGGTCAACTAATCTATACTACATTAATGGTGACATTAAAAACTTTTCATAACAGAAATTTATTTTCAATTAGATCTTTACGCAAATAAACTAAAGTAATATTTTTAAAAAGTTCAAATTAGCAATTTATGGGGTAAGGGGTGAGTTAAAAAGCGTAGAAAGTGGTAAATTTGCAGTAAATTATATTAAAACATGTAGAAATATCAAAAACATAAATAATTTTATCAAAAACAACGTATTAAGGAATTGTTTTTATCTGCCAATATATTGGTTTTCCGGCCCTCTCAAGATTAATTTGTTCCAAATTGCTCAATTTTCAAAAGTTGTCTACTACATTAAATTTTAAATCACTAGAACCGCCATGGTAAATTTTTTTATCAAACTATACCAGCTTTAAGAGGATGTTCTTCAGCTACAATTTAATCAAAAAACGATTATTTACACAATTTTTTTCTACAAGCTTTTTGCTGTGTTCTAACATATCAGAGTAAACGTTTTTTATTTGTTAAGCTAGCTGTTTTTTCTTTTTGTAATTTTTTAAGAATTACACTTTATAGGCACATTATGCACGAGAGTAAATAGACGATTTTAGACTATTGACCTTCAGAAAATTTGTGACAAAAATAGATTTTGCATGTTACTCCCCCTTCGCTCCACCTCCCTTACCTTTTTCCCTCCGCACCACACCACGCGACGCTATGCCACCATATCCTAGCACACATTTTAAATTTTATTTCTTTTTCTTTAACCAATTAAAAAAAAAATTTTTTTTTTAAAAAACTTTAAAAAAACCTTCTGAACACTCTCTAACTGGATGTGAACCTTCGACCTCCTGCACCTGAACTAAGTCCTTTTGACACTTTCCTATGAGCGATCCTGATATTGGAAACTGGATAACTTCTTGTTATGGTATGGTTCTTAACTTGTTTTTACTGTAAATATTCATTGACCTTTTACCAATATATTTCGTTAAATTATTTATAAATTGCATTAATAAATAAATTATTCATTGAATAAACTAACTTTTTCTTATAAAGTGCTTTTTTTAAGTTAGAAATCAGTATATTTTAATGGATTAGCTTTCTTATGTATTAGTAAATATTTATTTATCATGTACTTGTTACCTCTAAAAAAAAAGATGTTTAGAAAATTTTTAAAATCTTTTTTCAGGATTTGCCACTGATTACGGTGACTTACTGTGGCCAGCCGTCGAACCAGATGCACATTTTTAAAGAGTGCAAGTATCGTATCAAAGAGCGTGCGCCTACGATAAGAGCAGCGGATTCACGTGGAAATGAGCATAAAAGTGCATCTTTTGGAAGCACGTGAAAGTTGTACACCGAATGTGCACCTACGAGGAGAGAAATGAAAATGTCGACTATAGCTATATAATTGAGCGCACAGCCAAAGCAAGCGATGAGACGAGCCTTTCTCTATATATACTTTAAGGACGTTCATCACAGTTAGAGGGGAAATGTAGAGAGTGCAGTGAGGGGGGAGCGAGCATGTGGCAGCGCCGGCAACTGTTTTGAATTCATTTGTATACCTATATATAGGCGTCTGACACGGTTTTTTTTATTTAACTGCAAAAGTAACTTGTCGATCTCTCTGAAAATTGAGAGTAAGACCAGTATTATGGTATTGCGTCAGACAAAAAAAATTGGGAAAATTCTGCATACCATTTTCTTATAAATTCCATTTTTATGTGACTTCTCTATAAGGTTATATGTCAAATTGAAGTTTTTTCAACATTCCATATTTAAAAAAGGGTGTTGTGAAACGACCTCAAATTTTACATGTACTTTTCTCACATCATTACGAGTATCCTGTTGAAATTTCAGGAAGATCGTACAGAAGATGCTATGTGTGATAAACGTCCTTAACTGTAACTAAGTATATGCAATTTAACTGACTCTTGCCCTCGCTCATGATTTAATGTTATCTATTAGTCTTAGTTAATTAAACCGTGGAACTGTATGCACAGACTTTTGATTTCAAGACATTTCTTTTTTATTTTTCCTGTACCTTTAATACTCATTTTAAAATTCAGTAATATTTTAAGAAAATATTTAGTTTTTCTTACGGATTCAGTTTCGCTATAATCACCAGTTTAATATTTTTCCTTATCATAGTTGCCATGAACTGTAGGACAAGCTCCACGGGCTATTAATAAATACATGTGACTTCAAAATCCATGTGATGATAGTTACGATATCTAAGATGGTCAAAGCTTATGCCACTTTTCAAATCGTTTTGCAATCTTGGGATCGATTCCAACTAACGGCAGACTTTTTTTTTAATGCACTTTATTATTTTGGTTGAATTTATTTATTCATGTTTTATTAAAATTTATATATTATATTGTAAACACTCTTTTTCCAATACGTCCTTTTTGATAGAAAATCAAATAATTTTCAATGTAATAGTGAAGATTTATGTTATCGATGTTTTTCGACGCTGACTTCAAATTTAGTGGCAAAAACATAATAAAGCCTAAAAAAATGCCTAAACTAGGATAAAAACTACCTTTTTTGTTAGAAAATCAAATGATTTTTAATATAATAGTGAAGATTTATGTTTTCGATATACTTTTCGACGCTGTTTTCAAATTTAGTGGCAAAAGTATAATAAACCCTAAAACAACCCCTAAACTGTAGTAGAAACGACCCTTTTTGTTAGAAAATCAAACGATTTTCAATGTATTAGTGAAGACGTATGTTGTTGACGTATTCTAAATTATTCTAAAGTATATTTTTTTACATCTGTATGCAAGTAAAATGATGTTTCTTATAAAAAGTCTACGCTAAGAATGAGGGGTGGGGGTTGGAGGGGTTGAAGGTGTCGAGGGAGGGTCAACTAATCTATACTACATTAATGGTGACATTAAAAACTTTTCATAACAGAAATTTATTTTCAATTAGATCTTTACGCAAATAAACTAAAGTAATATTTTTAAAAAGTTCAAATTAGCAATTTATGGGGTAAGGGGTGAGTTAAAAAGCGTAGAAAGTGGTAAATTTGCAGTAAATTATATTAAAACATGTAGAAATATCAAAAACATAAATAATTTTATCAAAAACAACGTATTAAGGAATTGTTTTTATCTGCCAATATATTGGTTTTCCGGCCCTCTCAAGATTAATTTGTTCCAAATTGCTCAATTTTCAAAAGTTGTCTACTACATTAAATTTTAAATCACTAGAACCGCCATGGTAAATTTTTTTATCAAACTATACCAGCTTTAAGAGGATGTTCTTCAGCTACAATTTAATCAAAAAACGATTATTTACACAATTTTTTTCTACAAGCTTTTTGCTGTGTTCTAACATATCAGAGTAAACGTTTTTTATTTGTTAAGCTAGCTGTTTTTTCTTTTTGTAATTTTTTAAGAATTACACTTTATAGGCACATTATGCACGAGAGTAAATAGACGATTTTAGACTATTGACCTTCAGAAAATTTGTGACAAAAATAGATTTTGCATGTTACTCCCCCTTCGCTCCACCTCCCTTACCTTTTTCCCTCCGCACCACACCACGCGACGCTATGCCACCATATCCTAGCACACATTTTAAATTTTATTTCTTTTTCTTTAACCAATTAAAAAAAAAATTTTTTTTTTAAAAAATCTGGTTTCAGTGTTTCAAACTTCCATGCTGATAAAAATTATCACGATGAGCAGNAGTAAGTTGATACTTCTCGTTGGCAAGGCCATTTCGCAATTTCATAATGATAAAATAAATTTCTTAAGATGTAAGTATAATTTATACATTTTAAAACTCCAAAAAAATTATAAACATTTAGTGTAAGAGAGAAAAATCCGAAAACACAAAAAAACTTACCTTTATTACAATAATATTGAATATGATTATTACCAACAAAGTAGAAAATACATCCATGATATGTGAATATATGGCTGCATACAGATATATTACATTTTTTGGCTTGTATTTACATTCTTAATTTATTCCTTGTGGTAACAATCACTTGTAACTTGTAGAATCAATTTCAAAAAAATTAAAGTTTTTAGTTTATACGTAAATTTTCATTAATTTATCAAATGTGTGTGTTTTTTAAAAATAATGATTAAGCTGTTTCGATCAATAATATTTTTATTTGACTATACAATAATCATAATCTTCGAATTTGAAGATACACTCTCGAGTTATCCATTAAAATTGTATTACAAATTTTCACATATAGCAGCGATACTTGTTTTATTGATTATAGTACAATTTTAATTTTAATTTTAAAATATTAATTGTAGAACAAAAGTAGGTTAACTTTGATCAATTACTTTCCTTCATTAAAAAAAAATCTTTACTATTCTGAATTATCTCGATAACTTATGAAGTTTTTACAAAACTGTTTTCAGTTGTGATTATTGCATGATTTTACTGATGAAAATTTCAACATTAGTAATTGGCAGTAGACAGACGTGAATCCGCTCCTCTTTTTGTACGTGCACGCTCTTTGATATGATACTCACACTCTCGAAAAATGTGCACCCGGTTCGACGCCTGGCCAGGGCGAGTCACCCCTATCAGTGTCAAAAAGTCGTCTTACACTGTAGCACTCTCGGTAGCGATCTCTTTACATGTGTCTGTCTATCGAGGGTAACGGTAGTCCTACTCATTTGTTATAAGTTTGATTAGCTTGCTCACTATAAAACACATTATCTGCCATAATGTCAATAGGCATGTCTCTGATATTGAAAGTTTCTTTCTCATCCAATTGGGAGGTTACTGACCTAGTCCACTATTCAAGAATGCATGGAGCTATTTTAATGATAACACCTGATACTGTGTGGTAAGACATAGATTGTTCATGTCCATCCTCATTACAGTGGGATACAATCTGTTCTTGAGCAGCTAGATGCAACTCTATCTGATCAGTATCAATAAATTTAATAACAGGCTTTAATCTTAAACCTCAATAGAACAAAATAATAACGTCAAGTTGATCTGTTCGTCACGTACAGAATTCTACGCAACAAGTTTTAAGGAGGCTTGGGCGTTTCGCGTTGTATCTACTGAGGGGCCCCTGTGGGGCCTACTGTGGGGTACTTATCATGTAAGTGTGTTAACGAAATATCAATAATAAGCGAAAAAGTCACCGGGAAATAAATATTTAAAAAATTATTAGTTTTCCCGAGGTACCTTGTGTAAAGATGAGGGCCTAGCCCCGATAAAACTGACAACACCGTACTCTCTTGCTCTCTTCTGTAGCTAGATACAATTAGCTTTCTGGCCAAGAAAATTCCTATTAGACAGGGAAAAATTTTGTTGTGTGGATCAAAGTATCAGAAATTAATACCAATAATTGTAATAAGTGAATATTGGGAGCTCGGATGCCAAATAAGTGGTAACAGTGATAAAAATCAGTTTCCCACTTCTAGAAGACGAACTACAGCTCGGAAAAAAAGTTAAACAAAACAAATGTGCGCAATAAAAAAACAAAGACATTGAGCCCTGGTAGAGTTAAATCGTTCCAGAGGATCATCCGCAATTCGCAAAAACCACTTTTTTTTGCAAACATTGTAAATTCAATAACTCGCGTTCCGAAAGTGCTGGAGAGCTGAATTTGAATACGATGTCAGTTATATGGTCCTCTATCTACATTAAAATTTTTAAATTAAAATGTTGTAAGCTTTTTGAAAACTGTCACCTTTTGCAAAAAGTGACCTTTTTGTGAATCAACTGGAAGGGTATTTTAATTTTTGAAAACCTATATGATTTCGGTTTCTATGCGTTGAGGGGGAGTTAAACAATTAAGCAACCTATATAGTTCAGGTACTTTCTGCGCGCGCGGCGGCGCACAGTGGGAACAAAAGCACTTTTTTTGTTCGAAAATCTGCCGAAACCACAATTTTCGACGTAATTCTTCCATTTTTTTTTATGAACTCCTTAGATGTCAAGCTTCAGTGTCACTGCCATTTTTTCTCACAAGTCCAAACTCTAACCTCAAAAATCGGGAAATACAAAAAAAAAGCCGATTAAAAAAAAAATTTTCTGCGAATATTAGTTTTCAGGGGTTTTAAGGTCTCTGATCATAAATTTATTTGTTTATACAATTTTAAAATGGCGGATACAAAATGGCGACCAAAAACTAGAAATTCTGATTTATTTTGCATTTTTTCGTATAAATTACTACAAACGATCTTTTTTGTCGCTAATTAAGAACTTATTTCTTTTGTTATGTAACAAGCTTTAGTGTGTCACTTCCATTTTTCCTCAATAGTCAAACCATAACCTCAAAAAATCGGGAAGCACAGACGAAACATATCAAACGAAAAATATTATTGCGAAAATGAGTTTCCAGGGGCTTTTAAGATCTCTGATCAAGAATTGTTTGTTTGTATATTTAATTTGAAAATGACGGAGACAACATGGGCCCAAAAATTTTGCTATATTTTGCCTGCTCTATACAAATTAGTACAACATTTCTTCAATCCGAAAAATACTACATCTCAATTAAAGATGCCTCATTATGTTGTGTGTGCAAAAATTTTGAGAAAAATTATTCTAAGCTTGAAAAAAATAACTTTATTAATGTATCATTCTTTGTTTTCTTTTCGTCATTATTTAACGAACTACAGAAAATAGACGAAAATATTCCTCTTCAAAATAAAAAATTTATTTTTCTTTGAACATAATAGAACTCACTTTGTTTTAAACTGTCTAATTTATTTGTACCTATCTATTTTAAAGATGAACTGAATGTGATTAATGTTTTCACACTTCAAAAATAAAATATTTCATATATAAACCACTAATAAAGACAGTAAACAGTAATATAATTTTTCTGTGTTTCACTTTACTTGAAATACCTTATACGACCTAAGTTTTCCTGCTGTGCATGATTTTTTTACCAAAGATACTATATTGTAGTAGATAATTTTTATGCAAGTTTTTATAATGAACCTAAATGTTTATAAAAATGTTACGAAATTATAGAAAAAGATGTCTTACTTTTTTTTACATGTGTTAGTCCTCACTTTTGTAGGCATCACAGAAATTCTATTTTAGACATTTCTGGAATTGAGCAGTTTAGTGCTATACTGTTATTTTTGCTAAAAAAAAACAACACAATAATCCGAAAAAATTAGACAATAGAGGTGAACTCAATTTTTTAAATAATTTTAAAAAAAATTAAGTTTTTCGAATTTTTCATTACATTTTTTTGAAGTTTTTTGAGGTTAGAGAGGATTAGTTATGTGCTAGATCAAAAATAAGCATAGATTTGTGATCAGCGATAAAAAATACATATTATTAGGCTTTACTTTGAATTTTTTAAGGTCCAAAAATTTTTTAAATGAGGTAAAACTGCTATCTCAGAGGGATTTTGGCTAACTGCAGCCATCAGATTGGTCTGCCATTTTGAATTGTGGAAAAAAGCCAGACGGTAAAAGAAAGCCTACTAACTAAGCTATAGTTTGTGCCCATAAAACATTGATTACGACCTATAGAATTTTGGATAGATCTTTGTTCCGTTTGACAAAGAACGTCCCTTTTATAAATTCATATATAGACACATGTGGGTGTGTGAGTATTTGTATCTACTATTTTAAGTTCTGAAATACACAAGATACCTTTAAAATTTAAACCAATGGGAATCTGCGTGTGTATCACTTTGAATTGCATCTGACATTTTAATTTTTAGGAAACAACATAAAATTTGTATTATAAAACTCGAAGTTAGAATTTTTCATACAGTGATTATTAAATAAAAAATTTAGACTTCAATCGCCATTATTTATCGATTGTTTTTAAATTTTATAATAAAAGTAATAAGTTCGTAATCAGAGTCGAAAAAGATCGTTTGTAGTAATTTTTACGAAAAAACGCACAATAAATCAGAATTTTTAGTTTTTGGCCGCCATTTTGTATCCAGCATTATGAAATTGTGTAAACAAACAATGAATTCATGATCAGAGACCTTAAAAACCCCTGAAAACTAATAATTCACTAATTTTTTTTTTTTAATCAGTTTTTTCTGTGTTTCCCGATTTTTTGAGGTTATGGTTTTGACTTTT
>NW_019379572.1:490469-501498 GCF_000648655.2 Copidosoma floridanum
TTGAGCAAAGAATTTTTGACTTTTGAAGAAAAATGGCAGTGACACACTAAAGCTTGTTATATAATAAAAGAAATATTTTAGTTTGTAATCAGAGAGGAAAAAGATTGTAGTAATTTATACGAAAAAACGTAAAATAAATCAGAATTATGAGTTTTTAGCCACTATTTAGTGTAGGCCATTTTAAAATTGTATAAACAAACAATAAATTCATGATGAGAGACCTTAAAAATCCCTGAAAACTAATTTTCACAGAAATTGTTTTCTTTTTAATCTGCTTTTTCTGTACTCCCCGATTTTTTGAGGTTAGTGTTTGGACTCTTGATAAAAAGTGTCAGTGACACACTAACGCTTGACATCTAAAGAGTTTATAAAAAAAAATGGGAGAATTACGTCGAAAATTGTGGTGTCGGCAGATTTTTGAAGAAAAAAGTGCTTCTTTCCCACTGTGCGGCGGCGCGAGTTAAGAGGGCAGCCGCCGTAGCTCAGTCAACCAAGCTCTGAAATCGAAAAAATTATGTTGATGTTATACTTGGTGTTTTTAAGGCCACCGAGTACGGGAAAAATAGTTAAAAAATTAAAAAACAAAGTTTTTATTGCCCAAATGGTATTGAAAAAACTTTTTTGTTACTTCTACCTCGCAAACGGTAAAAATGCGAAAAAAAAATACGAACCAATGCGTTCAAGCTTTGTGAGAGACTAAACTGTTCATGACAACGCACGTACAAATAATTCTTTAACTATGTTTTCCATACTCAGTAACCTTAAAAACACCTAGTATGACATCAACATAATTTTTCCGATTTTAGAGCTTAGTTGAGTGGGCTACGGCGGGTGCCCTCTTCACTCACGCCACCGCCGCGTAGGAAGTACCTGAACTTCATGGATTGCTTAGACCATTTATTAGTTATAAAATGATCAACGAATTTAGAAATTTGTAGTTCAACTCTCCCTTAACGCATAAGAACCGAAATTATAACGGTTTTCAAAAATTTAAATACCTTCCCAGTCGATTTAAAAAAAAGGTCACTTTTTGCTAAAGGCAACAGTTTGCAAAAAGTTTGCATTATTTTAATCTGAAAATTTAACTGTAGTTAGAGGATCATATAACTGACATCATACTTAAATTTCAGCTTTCCAGCACTTCCGGAGTGCGAGTTATGGAATTTACAATGTTTGAAAGAGAAAAAATGGTTTTTTGCGAATTGCGGACGATCCTCTGGACCGATTTTTCTCTACCGGTTCTCATTCTCTTTATTTTTTTTGTTGCGCACATTTGTTTTGTTCAACTTTTTTGTTCGAGCTGTAGTTCTTCCTCTAGAAGCGGAAAACTGGTTTTTACCATTTTTACCATTTTTTAGCACCTCAGCTCCAAATATTCACTTTTTAAAATTATTGGTGTTTATTTTTGATACTTTGATCTATACAAAAAATTTTTTTTTGTCTAACGGGAATTTTTTGTACTTTTCAAAAATTTTCAGCTTATTCTATCTGGCTGTCTGCTATTTTATACATATACTTGTGTTGGACTTAAATCTTTATGCTTGTATGTTTATGTATATACAGCGCATGCGCACTTATAATACCTGAACAAAACAATTCTCACGTTCTCACTTTTTGTATGCAAGGTCTCTAGATGTTCATTTTTTATGAAGATAGTTGTCACTGGTACCTTAAAAGTTTAAGAGACATCTGTGAAGCTTTTCCCAATTTTTTTTTTCTTCCAATGCCTTTTCCACGGTCTCCGCTGCTTTCGTTTTATTTTTATCCTTTGCTTGACACCTCCCTTTGACTTTTATTTATTTTTGCGTTTTATGGAATTTCCTGCCCTGAAGACATTTTTTTCCTTTGTTTTTTTTTTTTTTTCACTTGAGCTATGTCAGTTGTGACTGATTTCTTTGTAAAACTGTGAGTATTCAAATGTTAAGTGTATTTTTTTACATTTTTGTTGTCAAAGTACATCATAACACTAAATGCGTATAATTTAGTTTAGAATTTTATCACAGGAATACTTACAATGAAAAATCAAGAAAACTTCATATACGCTTCCAACAAAACGAAAAACGAAAACTTTATATTTTTGTCTTACAGTTAAACAATAACTTTTACGTAAACCGTACGACATGCACTTGTTAACAGTAAAAAAGCAGACTGATAGTAAAAACGACATTATTAAATCAACTGTAAACAACACGTTCATATAATACGTACATAAGCGTATAGAACCTATGACCATAATATTGAATCTATAGAGTTTTTTTAAATATGATAACAACCAAAATAAAAACTGCTTTGTACCTACTATCTTTATTTGTGATTTTTGTCAATTTCGAGTGATTTTCATAAGGGACGGAATATTATTATTATTTTAAATGTTAATACGTAGGTAATGGTTCTTATTAACATTAATTTTTAAATGTTAATGTTTCAATTATTTTTTAGATATTTTTATTCAACTTCATATAATAACTGTACATGATAAAAAATATAATTTTTAAACTAGTTTCGTATTAGGGACAGCTTTTGCGACAGTATTCGTATAATACGTACTTTTATTTTATGATAAAGCTGCAGTTACAATTTTAGAGAACTTAAAAAAGCGTAGTTGTTTAGGGCGTATTCTAAGGCACAATTGATCACGGTTTGCGCAGTTGAAAAGCTAGAATGCACAGTTCTTCAAAAAAGAATCATAATGCAACTTAATTATAAAAAATACAATTAATTTGGATTTTGATGTAACGATTTGATGAGTGTTAACTGTGAATTAATTCTTTTTCATTTTCATAGGTTTTAAAAGTTTTAATAACCAATTAAATGAATTTATAGTAGTTGTCTGCTTACTTTGTCTACCATTTAGAGATTCAAAACCTGATTACAACATATTTGCCTGAATATCTGAATGTACGTGTTAGACTGCTTATACACGGAAGAAAAAAAATTCCGTAGTAGAAGCAAGTTTTGGCTAGAGCTTTAGGGAGAGCCTTGCTCTTATTGGTTAAATTCAAACTACATTCGGCTATGAAATTATCTACTTCGTGTAAATATGTGTGAATATGTATACTTATACCACTGAGTCAAAAAAGTAAAGTGACATTTGAATTTGAAATGTGCGGGCAAATATATTTGGAGCAGTGAGTTATTTTTAGGTTCGTAGAACTGTTTTCAATATCTGTACGCTTTGTTTTGTAGGCTACTAGAAGTGAATTTTTCGATTTTTACAATGCTTGCATTTTTGAGCAAAGAATTTGCATTAAGTTTTGTTGAGGAATGAATTTTCTGCTATTGATTCGTTAAGGACGGTACAAAAAGCATTTAATAATGATGCTATGTAGAAAAAAAATGTTTACAGGTGGTATATAAAGTTTCAAAAGGATCGAGAGCGTGTCGAAGACGAGGATCATTTGTGCAAGCTTTATCCTTTGCTAATGTAAGGGTGACCTTTCCGCCGTGCAGAGTGTACAAGTTTTTACAGGTTGATATATTGGAAAATGACTTAAATACTTGTAGGTAAGAAAGAGATTTAATGACTTTAAGAGTAATAACAGGTAATATTGATACATTCTTCATCGCATCGATGGCGTATATGGGGAGAATCACGTCAACTGTCCCAGCGCCGCGGTGGACGGGCCGCGCGGGCGTCAAACACGACGTTTTCAACTCGTCGTTTCGGTGTCAAAACTTTGATAAAAAAATTATCTAAAAACATATTCTCACGTATTTTTTCTTCAGCTTTCCAGTGGTGGCATCAGTTTTTCGAAAATTTGCTCCCATAACCTCGAAAAATGCACTTGTTTGAAAAATATTCTCTGACGGCATCAAGCCAGATTGTGGTACGGCCACACAACTCTGAAGTGTTTGAGCAGGTTGTGCTCTGGCCAAACACGTCTCCTGGTATTCCACCGGAGATGTTATCAGTTAGAATAAATTTTTTATTGGTGGTACTCGTCTATCCTGGAGGTTCAGAGTGAAAGTAGACTTAGGTCACTTGCCCATTGGAGAAGAGCATCGTCAGTAAGCGGGATACCCAGCTGCACGACTATCATCTACATTCTGGATGCAGCTTGGTGACTTGCCACTCAACGATGGCAGAAATTGTTGAGACGCTCCGGCGTATTATAAACACACTTATTTAATTCCGTTGCAGGTAGCTTTGATTTTATGTCGACGCCACCACGTGGATCCTACTGAACTAACGTGAAAAGCTGGCGTATTTTTGCAAAACTTTAAACTTATTTATTGCTATTGTTATTAAATTTTTAAAGATAAGAACTGTACTAAAACCATCTAGGAAGGGTCAAGAATCGGTATGCAAAATTTCAGCACAATTGGTTCAGTAGTTTTCGCGGTTAGCGATTACAACAGTTTTAGCAACTTTGCTTTATATATTAGTAAGATAAATATTTGAATGAGTATCACTTTTTCATTATTTAAAAAAAATTTCTTTGCTGTAAACAGGATTATTTTAAAATATCAATATTTGACCATAATGCAAAATTTTCCTGGGTTCTTCCAATTGTGTTTATTCAAACTACATCTTTACCCATCTTTGGTAAAGAGCCAACCCAACAAAATTCGCGCTCGTGCGCAACTACGCACAGTTAGTAGGCATCCGAATCCGAAAAGAGACAGAGAGACATAGAAAGTAACACACACGAACGTTCGTTAAACTAATCTATGTACCTTTGTGTAGGTAGGTTGTATAGATACTCTTCGCCGTCTATTATTGTTATTTCTCGTTCTTGTTGTTTATATGTTAATGAACAAAAAATAAATAAACATAATTTGCTTTTTCCTAATCTATAATATTAGCCACATAAGCGTCATTCCTTAGTGGCTGCCTTACACCCCTCGGGCCCTGTTTCGCAGGTTCTTCGAGCCGCAAAATAGCCTTGGAGACGATGGCACTTACCTGACGAAAACTACTATTTTCATGATAGACAATCAAATACTACCGAGCTCAATAACATATCTTTAATATTTCACATCTGTCGTAGGTCCCGAGACCTACACCTGGTTTTTTTTTTTTATTCTTACTTCTTAAGAAATTTTCTTAAAAAATAGAAAATAAAGTAAATTTCAATTTCAATTCTTGAGTATATTTGTAATCAGAAAGGGCATGGATTGTTTTAAAGAGTGCTTGTATAAAAAGTGCCGTCATCTACATATGCGCTAATTGATACGATAATAAATGTACAAATATTACCTGCTATAACGTTTAGAGTCATTAAATTTTTAGAGTCATTAAAGTTGACCAAGACTACTTCAGACAGTACGATCGATTGTTATTTGTAAGATTACCTACGGAAACTAAGAGGATCTTTCTTTTTGTACAGCTTGAATTTAAAAATGGACAAAAGAAAGCTAGACAGTTAGCTCATCAAGAAAACTAGTGTAGAGAAGACTAGGACTTATACACTTTGCACTAGTTCATCTTCCATCTCAACGGCAACGACGCCAACCGTCTCTGTAACGATTTATGCTGTCTCTACAAATGCTTCCAAGATTTTTCAAGTACACACTCAGCTTTTGATGTCTCTACAACCACATTTACAAGTGAAAGCTCCACATCTTGTGCAGTTGCTTTATCATCGAAGTCAAAATATTTAAGCTCAGCGTCTACATCTGAAAATCTAAGAGAACGTAGGTTAAAGGTACCTATTATGAATATAATTAAAGCGCTGGATCAAATAATTTGCTGTGCCACTAAAAAAGAGGCTATGTTTGATTTAGACCCTGTAAGGGCATACCGCATAAAGCTCATTCGTCAAATAGCACGACCGTGCCATAGAGAGAATGGAGTCGTTTACGTGTAGCAGTTTACTTATATATGCGAGTCACCTGTATATAGAATATGTATAGGCACCCAAGTTGGAATAGTATATACGTGGTAAGGTCCAAAAGTTTCCAGCCTGAACTATAATATGAAGGAAAAATCTCAAACCACTTATATTATTTTTCAACATAATCACCCTTTATTTTAATACATTTTTCACAGCGCTTGATCAACATTTCTATACCCTTGAAAAAATAGTCTGAATTTTTCCCTTGAAAATGTGACAAAACCGCTGACTTCACTTCTTCGTCAGTGTTAAATTGTTTTCCTCGTAAGTTCGATTCTAATTTTGAAAATAAATAATCATCACTTGGGACCAAGCTAGGGATACACGGTGGATGATTGAACTCAGTGAAACCGCATTCTTTAATGGCAGCCTTTGAAACACCTGATGTGTGAACCAGCACGTTGTCATGAAGCAACAACACTCTTCGTGACAGTTTTCCTCGACGTTCTTTTTTAATAGCATCTTGCAACTGATGCAACAAGGAAGCATAGTATTCACGCGTTACAGCTGTGTTTAGTTCTTTAAAATCCACCAATAAAATTTCTTCAGGATTCCAAAACATTGGAGCCATAATCTTTTTTTCCGATTGAGTCACCTTTGCTTTTTTTGGTTTCGATTTCCTTTTTGACAGAGGATCATGATAAAGAACCATGGTTTCATCTTCTGTAACAATAGAATTTAAAATTTCTTTTTGTCGGCCTTCACAAAGGGATAAAAACTAAGCACAGCACTTTACACGTTCTTGTTTTTGAACAGTGGAAAGAAGTTTTGGAACCCACCTTGCACTGACCTTATTCATACCCAAATATTCATGTAAGATTATAAGCACAGTTGTTTTTGAAAGTCACGTCATAGCTACTAGTTCTTTAGTCTTAAACCGTCTGTCTTTCAGTCCTTTCTGCTTCACAAATTCAATGTTTTCATGAGAAATAGGCAGATGGGCGTCCTGGACAAGGTTTATCTTCAATTGATAGTCCTCCCAAACGAAATTGTTTTGCCCATTCATTGACGGTGGAATACGAAAGAGAAGATTGTCCGTATACAGCATCTAAACGATGTTTGATTTTGGCGGGTGTGTTGCCTTCTTTTGTTAAGAATTGTATCACAGCTTGATACTCAATTTGATCCATTTCGAATTTTTAATCGACTATCTGACTTTAAAATACTATATCTTTCTAATGAAATGAAATGACTTAATATCTTTTATTGTGGGTAGGTAACTAAAAGTCTAGTAATTTAATGATAGGTTAGTTTTGTGTCTCCAATTAATGTAATGTGGGTAGGCCGGAAACTTTTGGACCTTACTACGTATAAGTATGCTGTTATATGTGAAAGATGCCGTTTTTACCAAGGCACAGTCGCGCTATCTAATGTGAGAGCTTTATACGATATACCCTCATTATGAACTCGCTGTTTAGAAAATATCATATTGATGCATTCGTGATGAACAATCGAGTTAGTTTTTGTAAATTAAACAAGATGAAAACTATACAGATTTAGAGTAATTTTTTGAGAAACCTAATGTTTCATTAATAGGTACATTCACCCTTAACGATTCGGTTGAAAGAAGTGTGTTCAGTGTCGTCAACTTCAGTCCTCGAAAAAAGAAGCCACTTGAGATAAAGAACTGAAATATCTGTTTCACATGCATCAAAACTCTAAACACTTGGTCTGTTGCATACAATGTTTTAGTCGTCAAGAAACTATTATATCATTATATCATCGTAATCGAATTCCTGCGATAGCATCACACAGTGGCACAACGTACCGTCAATGCGTCGTATTAACACCCTTTAATTCTCCCCAGTACAAGGAGGCCATCAAAGTAGATCGTATTCATTCTTTGCTTCGTAATAAGGTTAAAACTAGTACTCCGGTGGGTTAGGCTGTTGCCTAATTTTAGGTATTTCTAAGGCAAATAAAGTTCTAGCTAACAAAATCTGAAGCCTTCTGTTTCATGTTTACAATGACGCTAAAAAATTAACTCTTTCTGCAAAATCGTTCCCAAAGCATGTAGTAGCAAGCCACTTGGCATCTAAATTTTCTTTCAACGATTGTGAGCCTCAAAAAAGTTGCTCTAAACTGAATTTTTAATATACTAAACTTTCTAGCTATAGAGGTGTGCTGCAATGCATTGTCGATACTCACAAAAAAATGTCGTATGAGGAAACATTCGAAGACGTACTTGCAATTTCTTTGCGGTGCGACGAATCTATAGATTGAACTAAAATCAATAAATTATATGCTATGTCTGAAGTTGTTACAAGCTCGGAAGGGAAAAAAGAATATTTCTTAGGCACACAAGGATCCTAAGATCGTGGGGCCCTTACAAAATTCAACGACTTTCAGGATGCTTGCCAGAACGTTCTAAGAAAGAAAAGAAGTGCTTTATTATTCAAATCTGTCTCTTCTATTCTAACTGACGGAATGTCAGTGAAAACTTGAGAATATTCAGAATTGTGG
Source organism: Copidosoma floridanum (assembly GCF_000648655.2). The sequence continues at coordinate 498,770 of NW_019379572.1, forward strand.
ACTTTGCACAAAAGTTATCTAGAAAAACAATTTGAACATTTTCGCTCCCCACTTGTCAAGTTTTGGTGTATAGCACACCCATCGAACTTTGCTTGGAAAAGTGTGCAAGAAACAGTGCCAGAAGCTGATAAAGTTATTTCGACAGTCACTTCAATTGGCACATTTTTTAATACGTTAAGACCACGTTCACGAGACTGCATCTACTTAAAGTTGTAAAGTGCTGTTTTTTACTAAGTACTTTGGAGTAAGGTGGAACTACTAGACAATGGGAAAACTTAGCCCGAATAATAATAAAAAAATCTACTTTATACGGTAATTTCTGCAACAGAATCTGCGAATCCAGACAACACCTGCATTTCTTGTAATTTTTTTTTTAACACAATTTTGAAAAACATCTAAGTTAGTAGGATACAATTAGCAGAGAAGCGTGGTTTTGGAAAATTGCTATTAGCGTGAAAAAAAAACATTGTGATAGTTGTTCGGTTTCTGAACTAATCTAAATAGTTTTAGACTCCAAATTGTCTTAACTAAAGGCCCAAAAAAATAGTAAATGTGGTAAAAAATGGTTTTTTGTGTCTAGAAAAAAACTGGTGAGTCGGACAAAAAAGTTGTACTGTTGAAAAAGATGAGCAATTTCAAGGTGAAGAAAATGAGCTCCAGGGGAACAAAATTCGCCCAGCCGTTTTTTTGCAATTGCAATTTGGCCAAAAAGTGCTCTTTTGGACCATTTTTTAAAAATCTATAACTCACGTTCATTTGAATATGAAGACTTGAAAATTGAATACAAGGTAGATCTTGTGCCCTTTAACATTTACACTAAATTTCAAGAAGATCGGTTGTAAACTTTTTGCAAACCGCTGCAAGAAGCAAAAAATGGTCCCTCCGCAAAAAAGTTGGACGTGGCTGGACTTTCAACATATTGCCATTTTTTAAACGGCATTGTACTCGTCGAGAGTTATTCTATAACCTACCAAAACGTCGTTCCGATCGAGATTCCGGAAGTACGCGAAAAAAAAACTATTGAGATTTGTTCAGAAATCGAATAACTACCGCCATGATTTTTTTCGCACTTATAACAATTTAATTTTTCAAAAAGCTAATTCTATTCTACTAAGTGTGTTGTACTATGTTCTGCGGAACTTTTGGTAACTTGTATTACACTAATTTTTTTTTTTTGTACTTTTGTTTATTTGTCCACGGATAAGATCACTAGCACGCCGTACTGATGAGTTCAGCTAGTGGTCGAGAACGACACCTTTAATTGCTACGTTTTTTTACTAATTTTGCAATAAATGTGTACGATTACATGTAGTATTCATGCGTGTACAATTCCTTGAAAGTTATCTACGCAGTAAACATGATAATAGGCCAATTAGAATCTCAGAAGAAGAAATTAAAACTGTGAATGAACACATTATGTCTTTTGAACACATTAAATCCCACTATTGTAGAAGGAGCTCTTAAACAGAGCACTTAGATCATACTTTAAACTTAAAAAATATATGATGACCATAGGAGAAGTATGGCTTCCAAGCAATGTTCAGCTAATGTGACTGAAAATACGTACCGACACATATTTACAACTCAAAATAATCTTCATTTTCACAAGCCAAAAAAGATCAGTGCGATACATGCACGTCGTATAATTACCTGCATGACGATTAAAAAGTAACATTAAAACAAAAATAAGATTGTCACATCGACAAAAAAAATTTTGCTCATCGCAAAATGAATGAGGACACAGAAATATACAAAAATAATACTTTAACCTGTATGGCTGCTTTCGATTTGCAGAAGGTTCTCAGTGTTCCTCATATTACAGCAGAAAAATATTTACATACAATTTAACAGTATTTGACGCGGTTAAAAATCAAGGTTTTTGTTTTGTGTGGAACGAAACTGATGGTAATGAAAGCGCCAATAAAATTAGTAGTATCATTCAACGACTTATAAAAACTGGAGTGTAACGTTGTCATTTTTATTCTGACAACTGTGCAGGCCAAAATAATAATACTATTATTTAGAATATTGATGGTTCGGTAAAAGACAGAACTAACTCAGAAAATTAGTGAAAAAATAGGCAGCTCAAATTTGGGTTGAAGAAGCAGTTAACTTGCGAATAATTTTTAGAACGAAGTTCTTTATGTCACGTGCTTGGGAGGCTGGAATTTTAAAAACGACAGATTTCCATAAAACGGAAGTCGCTTACTAGAAGTCTCTTGCTTCTGAAAAAAAATTTATAATATCATTTTTTAAAACGAAATTCTTTATTCGCGTGCTTAGGGGGCTGAAATATCAAAAACGACAGATTTCCGTAAAAACGGAAGTCGCTTACTAGAAGTCTGTTGCTTCTAAAAAAAATTTTTTTTCCAAATAATACATTTAAAAAACCAAAAAATTTAATTAGCATGAATATGATTATGTAGATTGAATCGAATAAGGCGCGTTATTACGCATTAAATATTAGTATCTTATGCATGTGATGTGTAAAATACCGACCAAGTCTTTTTTAACCTGATGTTTTTTTGGCATTAAAATAATGCTTAAAGTACTGTTGTGAATAAATTATTTGAGAAATAGATAAGTTATTAAAATAAACATACACAATAGAGTTGCAGAACGTATCAATGGTTTTTAAAGGCGCTTATTTCGAATTCAACAAAGAAATCATGTTACAAAATTATATAAATATAGTAATTTAATTAATCAATAATAAATAAATTATGTAA
>NW_019379572.1:534500-553246 GCF_000648655.2 Copidosoma floridanum
GATAACACAAGTGCTTATCACTATGCAAGCAGAATCATAAGGTATCCTTACGGCAGAATCATCGTTCAAGTCGTCACGAGATTATTTAAGAAATATAAAAATGTTTTATTTTAATAAAGTAGATGATAAAAAATCAAGAACGCATCTGAAAAAAGATGTAATGCAGCTGTGCCTGTACTTGATATTTCAAAAAATCGTGCTTTCCATATTTTGAGTATCAAAAAAATACGTATAAAGCGGTTTTCAAAAGATAGTCGTGGTACTGAGTTCGAATGGTAAACAACAGAAATTATTTTAACATGTTAACATGTTTATTGAAAATTTAATAATACTTATTGGTACATATTATGGTACAGCAATAAAACTATATTATTATAAGTATACTTGTTTTTCTTACTGCTTGATTATCATAATTCAGAATTCAAAGTCGTAATATGCAATAACGTATTTATTGATCTCACTGAAAATTGTTAAATTTGTAAAGATCCAATTTTTTTTTTGCGGTGAGGCACTTTAGGGCACTTTGCGTCTCTTTTACATGGCGCTTCGTAGTTCTGGCTTACTTAAATATTTTACATGAAGATTTGGCCTTTCCGTAGTAAGGATAGATTATTTTGCTCTTACAAAGCAAGCGTCAGCCTGTCTTTGCTTTAGGTGTTGAAGTTACATCCTGTTAAAAAAAAAAAAAAAATAGGCTCCACCTTTGTGTAGTAAAGAATACAATTTTAGGCCTTTATAAGGTTTATAAGTGTAGATCTTCTGAGCTGTTTACTTACTTGAGCCCTATTTGTAGGCTTGTTACGTAAAACACTTATCTTTTCAGTCGGCATACTCTGCACGGCTCCCAGGTTTTAGCTGAATTGAGTTAAATCTTCTGAATTTATTATGTTCATCTCTGTCCAACATGAAAAATTAAAATTTACTGAGTAAGTTACAAACATAAATTATGTGGATTTACTGACCAGAAGTACAAGCTCAATATCGGCATACTGTTCTATAACAGTATTTATCACCAGGAACATCAATTTTTTTGTACATTTTATGGTTCGTATTCTGTGTCGTTTTTGACAGTACATTTGTTCTGGAAAATTTGGTTCGATTCGGAGTTGAAAGCAAATTCCTTTTATATGTAGGGTAAGGCTAGATTACATAGCTAATGAGGTTATCTACCTGGAGCCTACCTGTCACCCCGTCATATAGCCTCAATTATTCTTCGTGAGGTTACCTACAAAGGTCTTAATGAACTTGTGAGAAAACCTCATGATTTCTGATGAAAATTTTAGTTGAGAATCCTTTAACTGTACAGACTACCTAACCATGTGCTAAGTAGCTAAGATCCTTAATAGATTTAAACATAAAAAATTTTAATATTACGAGCAAAAATTATTTGCATTAAAAAAAAATTTTCGACTGTAACTCATTAGTTTTTTACATTACGACAGGTATGTTACTAACCTCATTCACGAATCATTATTATATACACCTCATAAAAAAAAGCTTCGATAGCTTAGTGGTTAACGTCCTAGCCTTTTAGCCAGAGAAACTGAGTAGAAAAGTTGTGGATTACAATTTCTTTAAAAATATCAAAATTTTTGAAGTTTAACTTCTTTAAATACATTTTATACTAAAAGGGGGAAGGGGAATTATCTGCAAAACCAGCGAGCGAGTGACCAAGCGACAGAATGCAGATATAAATATACATAGTACGCCTGGTTTCTAATATTTTTTGTGCGGATCTTCGTTTTCATATTTATGGGGAGTTAACAACAACCCATAAAATAAGCGAGAAAGCAAGCGATAGAATGCAGATATGGATTTTCACAGTACATTTGGCTTTCTTCTATCGTGTTTCGTGGGGATCTTTATGATACAATTTAGTACGAGCTCCACCTCTTCGTCAGTTTAGCTTAGTGCTCTAGACTGCGTCAGAAAACCAAAGTAGTGACCATCATAGTAGTGCCGTCAGAACTGACGCCCTGTAACCAAAGTTGTGTCAATGCAGTCCAGTCTACCACATTTGCGCTTACAGAACAAGCATAAGCTAGATCCTAGAGAGCTGTACTAGACAATTAGGGTATAAGCTTTTGTCATGCTTACACCAATGGAAGCAGTCGAGTGTTACACCTGATTACCACGGCACCACGGATGTCTTTCGTTTCACGAAACCATCAAAGTTAAGGAGTAGAGTGATAGAATTAGCATTTTGACCCCTGATTTACAAGGAAATCCTGATTAAAAAAAAAAAAAAAATAGTACTCTGTAGGAAATCGTGTTAAAAAAATATTGATTAAATAAATTCATAACGGCAAATTGCAAAAAAACGGTTTAACCGATTTTAATTCTGCGGGTCAAATTTTTTTGATTTTTAAATTGCGCATCTTTTTTATCTGAAACTATATTTTAAAGTTTTTAGTTTTTTATCTAGATGCGAAAAACTTGATTTTGCCATTTTTACCATTTTTTTGGGACCTAAACTCACTTTTTCAGCTGTTAAAGAGTATTGCAATCTTTTTTGAATATGATTTTCTAGCAAGTACTATTTTTTTTTTTTTTTTTTTTTTTTTTTTTTTTTTTTTTTTTTTAATTAGAGTTTCCTGGACGGAAAAGCTAAATCTATAACTCTAGAGGCAAAGGCCTGCCTGCTAGTACACTGGTTCACGCTCACCTCGAAGGCGACTTCTTTAAGTCTCTGCACGGTGCCCATTCAAAGAGAGCACGTGCGACGTAGAAGTATGGTTCAATTTAAAAGTACTCTAATATTATATTAATTAGTTACTTTTGGCAAAAATCGATTTTTGCACTCAAGTTCATAATATATTAGCAGCTTAAAAAAAGTGTGTCTACATGTTCTTTTATCCTGCTCCTATACCATCATATACACTAAAGAGTTCACACGCATCCAGTGGCAAATTCCAACATACTAAAACTAAATAACTGAATCTCAAGATATTTAACCAAAAAAGTTTTTACGCTACACTTCTTAAAGCACATAATCCTATACTCCAAAAAAATTTGACTCAATAGAATTTCATTATACGTTTAATTGATAAAAAAATACAATAATAATGAAGCAAAAAGTTACATGATCTCTTTAGAAAAAAATGATAATTACTTGTAACGTTCATAACAATATATAACCACGGGACCGAGAGAGTTTAACGGCCAATTTTTTTTATGAATAAAAAAATAATAAATAACTATAGTACCGATTTGCAGGTAAGCTGAGGGCATTACTGGCCAATTCGTTCATTTATAGATTAGTCAACTATCTTTGACGCATGACGGTAGCGCCGTCTCTTGTATTTATTACTTAAATAGCGGTGGAGTCAAAGCGTCTGAATTACGGCTGAACCAGCCAAAATTTATGTTTTTGTTGTTTAATTTTCTTGTACAATATTTAATGAAGACCGATTCGAAAATGGTAGTTATTGTAAAATCAGAATTTTAGTCAGAAGTTGCAATGGATATTTTTCTTAAAAAAAGTCTTTTGAAAGATTGTACACTTTATGAGAGCTTTCGTGTTAGTAATGTAGCGGAGGAAATTTAAGATGACCATTCTTGTAAGCTGATAGGAAGAGCTTTACGGAAAACACTTTATTAAATAATAATAAAATAAACAAAATAACGCAAGCGCCAATCACTACACAACCCGAGGCGCTTACTGATGGCTGTAAAAATTGATAAAATACAATAAATATTAAAACAAGCGCGAATCACTACACAACCTGAGGGGCTTACTGATCATTCTAATAATTAATAAAAATTATCAACTGATAACACAAGTGCTTATCACTACACAATCAAGGGCGCTTACTGGTCATTGTAATAATTAATGAAAATAACGCAAGTGCTTATCACCGTACCACTCGCGGCACTTATAGTTAGCTGAGAAAATTAATAAAATACAATAAATAATAACGCAAGCGCGAATTACCACACAACCCAGGGCGCTTACTGGTAGCTGTAATATAAATTAACACAATATAAACAATAATATAAGTGCCAGTCACTGCACAACTTAGGGCACTTACTAGTAGCTGTAAAATTTAATACTATCCAATACAATACTTAATAACGCAAGCGCTAATCAACACACAACACTCGGTGCGCTTACTAGTCATTGCAACAATAAATAAACGAGTGTTTCAATAGCACAATTAATTATTTTTTAAGTTGTTATTTTCTCTCTAATTCACCATAATAATGACAAATAATAGCATTTCAATAATGTTATATCATTAAAATAATATATTAAAAAGTTACACAACGCTTTTGACTATGTTCTTCATCATGCCTTGTTGAAAACCGTAAGATACTCATATTTTTGAAATGCTGTATAAAAAATTAGGAGTATTATTTGAACTCAAAAAATTGTTTAATATATCAATAAGAGTTTAAGAAAAATAATAAAAACAAATTATACTTCTAAAAAGTATATTTATATACATTATTAGAGGGTCCACAATACAGCCATGATTATCGGCCCTGTCTCTATTATGGACCCTTTATTCCGCCAGTATTGAGTGCACACGTAACCTTTAACTTCATAACTTCGAGCTGTTGTTTTCATTCTAAAAGTTAAGAAAGAACAACAAAAAATGCCTCTTAAAAAACGCACCAAGAAGACTAAACAACCAAAACAAAGTCACAAAAAATATAAGATCATTATGATAAAAAAAAGTAATAGTAATTATCACAAAATTAGTTTTATATAAAAATTTCTTCTAAAAAACTTATTTCAAAAAGTGCCTAGTCATATATTTTGTTAAAAGTGTGAGAAGTACTTATAAATAAATCTCAAATGTTTATTTAATTACATACAAATATTTTTTTACCGTATGGACAGGGTCCATAATTGGGGGGTCCACATTATGGGCAGGGTCCGTAATAGGGGGGTCCACGATAGGTTCAAAGTCCATCGAGGGAGTCCGATTTTTTTTTTCTTGTTTTATCATTAAAATAAAAATAACAAAACTTTTTTAAAAAAAAAGTTTGATGTTGTTAAAAAAGAATCAAACGACTTATACGTTATTATACAAGGTGTAGTTCTATTGACCGTTAGACACAAAATAAAGTTGAGCTTGAAATTTTTCTTAAAGGGTCCATGATTGGGACAGATACCCCTACACTAAGAAACTCGAAGCTTTTATTGGGCACTTCATTCGTTAAAAAAGCATTTAGTAATAACATGATAACATATAATTAAACATAGTATATCTCGGGGCAGCTTATACCTGTTTCGATCAATAAAAAATAAGAAATAACTATTGAGTACTCACCTCCATCATCCCACGTGACGTTAAGAGCCCAACATGGCTGCGTAAGTTCACAAAATAACATTGACATAACATTGACATTGAGTACTAATAAGTTTGACCATGCTTCTTAAAGCAAATAGTACTTTGATATACATAGGGGGTAATACAAATTAAAGAAACTATGTCGAAGGCTTGCGTACTTTGCAAGCTCAACATATAACCCACTATTGAAGAATTGCCTAAAGTTCCAGCCAGCTCACTGAAATAAAAGCTTTTTGTATCCAGAGAAGTAATCTAAATAGAAACCCCCATGAAATCAGAGGAGAAATAGAGAAGAATGGGAAAATAAAATCTTTTATATGCTCTTGTGCTGCTGGGCAGTCAGGCCACTGTCAACATATTGTAGCAATTTAATTACATTTTTTAAGGTTAGACTGAAAGTAATTTTAATGTCAGACTTCCCAAAGAGAAATTGTTTATGATTTTATTTTTAATTTTAGTGAACCGAACCTCCCTATTTTTTCGTGCACAGACATAACTTATTTATGGAAAAACAGGCAAGTTCAAAACTTACAAGACTTTAACGCTGTGCCGTTGGAGCAGCACAGCTGTTTTGTCACCACTCCTGCAAAAAAAATTAAACTTAGTAGTATTTTTTACCAACAACCGGTTAAAACTAATAATGATAGTAGTGAGGTAAGAAAAACTTATTCTAAACCCAAGTGTTCAACCAAACTTTCTCTTTCTCTGCCTCAATGTACTGCAATAATGTCTCTCATTGGTAAGCTTGAAAACTCTGCCCTGATAAAATATAGAAAAGGGAGACATAATGAGAAGAGCCTTAGTACTCATTGCATCAAAGTGACAAATGCTGATCGCAAAACATATAAAAAGATATTATTAAATCAAGGTCGTGAGATGATGAAAACGATAAGAAAACTTGAGGTAAATTTTACTCATAACTGTTGCGAACAAACTTTTATGGACTTATCGGGGGATGCGTTGTAACTTTGTCACAATACACGAGATTGGTATGCTATATGGATGAAAGAAAGAGTGCGTAGAATCACAGGATCAGTATGTTGTGGATTATTTACTTACACAAGAAACCGAAAACCAGACTGGCAAGCAAAAATTTTAAGAATTTGTACCGAAAAAAGTTTTAAAACAGAGGCAATGGAGTATGAAACTAAGCATGAAGAAGAAGCCCGTCAAAAGTTTAGAGAAGTAAATACTGAGTACAGTGTCATTGAAACAGGACGTCAAGGAAGGACTTCCTGCAGGTATTCTTGAAATAAAATGCCCTTTTATTAGAAAAACTAAGGGAATACAATATATGCTTAAGGAACAGATTGAAAAATGCTTCGTGAAAAATGAAAGGAATTTTAATTTTAAAAAAAATATCTAAAATATCTATTCTATGGACAAGTTCAATTGAGGATGTCTGTAACCAATTTACCAATGACAAAATTTGTTTTATATTCCAACCATGATACAGATATATACACTTTATCAGTTGACTTTGACATTCACTTTGCTCAAGATATGCTAGCTTTTTTAAAACAAATCTTTTTTGACAAGATATTGCACTTTCTTTGTCTGAAAAGTAAAAACGGTATTGATGAAAGTGACACAAATGATATTGAACCTTGAAAGATTTTTACAAACTGAGTGAATTAGTTAATGGAAAACTAATCTGAAAATAAGAATTATTGAAAGTTCGTTTATACATAAATTGAAAAAGAAAAATTGTATTAAGGTATAAAATGTAAAATGACTGTGATTTTATGTTTTGAAATTCATTGTGATATTATAAATAAAAATCACTACATATTTACATAGATCCTCGTACGTCACTCACAAATGTATAAATTACTAACCCTTCATGAACCTATCATCACTCAAAATCGGAGAACTCAAATTAATTGCTGCCCATACAGTTATCATTATTTGCTCGATTATCGGTACAAGTTTAACAGGCATTATAGAGATTAAAATTTTGAAAGTTTTCATTCTTGCATTAGATTTTTGAACGTGAACACGAGCCTTAGCTATTTCATAAATCATCACTGCCTCCACTTAAGAAAACTGTTTTTTTTCTTTTAAAAATGGTGGTCTAATGCATTTCCACTGATTTTTTTGGCAAATTTCATCAATCTAAGATCCTCGGTTTACCATAACGGCATCACTAGCTTCTAAATTTTCAATTAAGTCACTTTGCTAAAAAATAACAGAGTCACTGGCTCGTCCTCCATAGGGTTTACTAATAAACGAGATGTTACCTGATGGTGATATGCCAGTTCAAAATTTGACTGTTTGGCCACTTTTATAAAAGGAGTAGGTAAGAATTTGACAACACAAACTCTTTGGTCTTTCGATGAAAATCTCAGTGCAGTCTAGCACTACTCTTACATCTTCGAAGCCTTTGAAGCACATTGATGAATTTCTGCGTACTTTTGATTTTGGAGGCCAGGAAATAGCTGTTTTCAAAACCATACTTAGGACTTCAATGGTCTCAAAAAATTTTGTTTTACAATGTTTTTCTGTTATGCAATTGAATATAATAGCTAAGAAACTATAAGACAAGTTCTACTTTAACTTTATGTAAGTTAGTAAAATTCTATTAGTTGTATCTATTTTAAAGTTATTATTTTCAAAACGATCTTCAACTACAACTTTTACTAAGTCCACAATAGTGTTAAAAAGTGCAAAAGATTCTATTCCTGTAGCTGTACTAAGTTCCTTGTCTGTTTTGATTAGTTGTAAAAATTTGGCTTTGTTGCATGACTACTTGATGCTGCTTGTTCTGAAACTGAATTAGTTTTACTGATTTCTGATGTGTTACTCAGACTTTGTTTGTCGATAATCAGAAATGCTGTAACAGATTGTTTTGTACATTACTTTTGGTCAATGGGTGTATGATTAAATTTTCTAAATTACAAAAACAACTGTTAGTTGACTCTACTCAATTTTCTTGTGCCATTTGATAATGGACATTTAATTCATTTGTTAAATCACAGTTTATACCTACAAGTACAAATAATATGATCCACTCAGTCATTTCATAAACAAAATAATTAACTTAAATTTTATAAAACCTGTTGACTCTTGTAGGCACATATTCAGGTGAAGCTTCTACTTTTTTTTCTGAGGAATTTAACTGTAGATCAAGTTTTGTGCGTGTTTGGACACAATTTCAATTTTGATGTCCATTTTATTTTTAGCAAGATTTCGTTTAAAACATCTATTAGATCGTAATGCTTTAGCAACGCAGTTTTTATATTTTTGACTAGGTAAGTTACAGGATGGGACAGCATCAGTTTTTAATTTAATTCTTGCAGCCTCAACAAACTCAACTGAAAAAAAATGTTTTAACTACAAATATCAACAATAAATAACCTTAAATTTTTTATTTTACCTGGATGGGCATAGTCACTTTTTTTTAATGAAGGGAGCAAACTTTCATACAATTTGTAACTTTTTCGATCTGTAAAACTTTTTTCCATGCTTCTAGCTGATCAACTTGCTTTATATTATTAAAATGATAAGTGACGTTAACAAAGTTCTTGTTAGGCGCAGGAAAATTATGGAAACGAACATTGAGATCTGAATATCTACTTCTACAATTTTGAACTAAACACTTAATTCTGCTCATATTTTTATTCATTGTGGAGCGTGGACAGAATGTAGCAGGCTCCATTTTTCACAAAAACACAAAAAAGTCTTAATTGCCCTTGATTACCACTATCGTTTTGTGAACTTACGCAGCTATGTTTGGCTCGTGACGTCACGTGGATAGACAAAGGTAAGTTCTTAATACCACCCATCAACAAGTGACACGAGAAGCTAAATCACTACTTCATATATTACACATAAAACTGACACTTTAGTTATTTATTGTTTTATGGATGATTGATTAAGTGGACAGTAAACGCTGCTGGTCACCTAATAGTTTGCACAAAAGTATCATTAATTAACGCTTTATTGATTAATAAAGATGCTACGAACCACCTTAAATTGCCTAGTGAGTGACACTTATGATATGTAATACTTTATATTTATTATTAAACTATACTAGGAAAGGAGCTGTGAAACAAACCAAGTTTTTTCGTGATTGGAGCTCAAGTCTAGTATTGTTTTTTATGATGTAATCTAATTCGCAACAAAGTACCCGGGTTAACTTGTGATCGGCACATATGTTGTTTATTTCAACTTTATTATTTAAGGAAGTGGCCTGTAAGCGTAACAGGTGATTTGCACCTGTGTTGTAAATTAATGCTCCATTACTGAATAACGTGACTGGAAAGTAGCCCAGATTTTCTGGTAATGTGCTCTTATGTTATTAATTAAAAAAAAGCCAAAAAGCCTCCTCCTTGATAGGGAATACAGTGATCCTTGATCGTGCTATAAATTAATGAAATGTACAGTAAGCGCCTCAGAATGCGTGGCTGTTGGCTTTTGTGTTATCATATACTACTTTATTAATAAAAATACAGGGTGCCAAATCAATTTTGCACCCGGTTATCGCTGTTTAATACCGTAGACGCATTTTTACTCGCCTTATCGTGTCGATTCGGGACCATGGGAGGTATCGATACACAACTAGCCCAACTTCAGTTACTGACTCAACTGAACAGCGAGTCAGTTATTCAGTACTGCAGCCGGGCGCAACGGCAGCATAAAAGAATAATAATGACTAATGACGCCAACCCACAGCTGTTCCAAATTCAGAAAACTACCCTAAAGCAATCCGCAGATAGAGAGTCAGCGAAACAGTTTATCTATGGGTTGGAAGCGCCATACAGTTGGAACGTGGCGGGGTAAAACCTATAACACTGGAGGAGGCCATTGAAGCGGCCATAGACGTAGATGATAAGTCTACCTCAAATGGCATCCAATAATGTCAGCACATATGCAACACGAGAGAGTTGTTTTGGTAAGAGAAACCCAAGGATAGGCATGGTAATTGGCGATGCGCCAGAGGGAATAAGTGCTACGGACGAATGGGATGGCAACTGGGATGTTAAGTGGTGCTCATATTGTCAGGAGCATTGTCAGTACTCTACGAGCGGGTACGAAAAGCTATGGAGAGACGCGAAAAACGGAAGAATAAAAGACCCCGATAGGCCTGAAACAGAACCGCGCCAGAGACTAACGGAGATGAAGGACAAAAATGAAGGAAGACCTGCGTACGATGATTAAGCACCTAATTTGCAGTACAGTAATTATGACCCTAGAAATTACCATAACAAACGGAATAACTACACATCCAATTATAATAGTTATAATAATAATAGAAACTTTAATGGCAACATTAGTCATTTTCCGCGCAATAATAACAGGAACAATAGTAGGCCAATCGAAGAGAATAGGAATTGCATTGATCAAAATAGGGGAAATAATTGCGCGCCCAATAATAACAATCATGATAATCATAATCAGCGACGGGAAAATAGTCACTACGCACCCGGTAATAACAAGTATAACAATCATAACCAGTGACGAGAAAATAGTTCTAATAATTACGCCCCCGGTAATAACAACTATAATAATTATAATCAGCAACGGAAAAGTAATTATAATAATTACGGATCAAGGGACAACAGTTATAACCTTTACAATCAGCGAGGAAACCAACATAGTCGATATAATCATGAGAAAAATACGAGAACAGACGGGTCACTCGCGGAGGATTTAAACTCCTAGGATGCTCGATGCGCTCCCCAAGCGTCGGGAATCCCCCAGTAGATAAGGAAATAATAAAGACACTCGGCAGCAGAGAAACGGTAGGCATACAGGTAGAAGAGTCACTAGCTGCGAGCGCGAGCGTTGATATGATGACAAGGAGAAATAATTTGCCTCAAAACAGCCCTCGAATGGAAGAAGAACAAAACGATAACGAAAGCAAGCCTCAGCGGGAAGCAAAAATAAATATATTTCGAGCAGGTAGGACATCCCCTACGGTATTTATGAGAAGCACTTAACTGAAAGGTGGGGAAGCAAAATTTTACGCTGATACAGGAGCTTCAATTCCCATTAAAAAGGAAGACAGCGTTCTTCCAAATGCATTCTATCGATTTCACGATAGATGGGAAAAAGATAATTGGATGGGACATTTTTAAATTAAATCAAGGTCGCATAAGTGCGGCAGAAAATATTTTAGAATTAGGAGGAATGAAAATAATTTAATCGAGCCCAAGATGCTTGAGATTCTTGCCAGGTCAAGGCAAGTTATACATTTCCGCGTCGGGATAAATAGCGAGAATATGAAAGTAGAGTGGGTTCCTTTGCAAAGAATGAGACAAGAAGTTTTATTCGGAAATTTTATAGCCACAAATAATGGTGGAAAAGTTTATGGTGAGTGTATAAACACACTAGACCAAACAGTTAGAATATTGGTACCCGAAATTGATTTATTAGAGTACGAGGTAATACAAGAGGCTGAGCCGTTCAGTGTCGAAGGGGACGATGTGAGGGGCTCAAATGAATCGATGATAGGCTGTTTAAGACAAAAAAAGGAAAAGAAAAAATTGATGATAATTTTGATGGCGAGTTAAATGAAAATAAAATGGCGAGAGTGAAAAAAAAATGGAACTCGTAAACGTGTCTGGCTGTAACGAAGAGGAAAAATTATATGTCAGGAAACTTATAGAGTATAATCAATTTGTATTTAGTCTAGATAGAGAACCGCTAAAGGCAGCCCATGTATTGAAACACCGCATCATGACTACAACGGATAAATCCGTGACAGCGAAGCGCTATAGGTATCCACCGGCACTAAGAGAGCAGGTGAAAAAAGAGATAGAGAAATTGCTCGAGCGAGGAATTATCGAGCATTCGAAATCGCCGTATAGCTCGAACATGTGGATTGTACCCAAGCATGCGGGGCCGGACGGGGAGAAGCGCTGGCGCGTGGTTACCAATTTTAGGCAGCTCAAAGAAATTACCGTAGGAAGCTGCCATTCCTTACTATTCTAAAACGATATACTCGAGCATTTAGCGTCGGCTCGATACATAACAGTAGTCGATTTGAAACAGGGATTTTTTCAAATAGAAATTCACGAAGATGACGCATACAAAACAGCATTTTCTAGGCCAGACGGTCATTATCAGTATAAGAGAATGCCAATGGGAGGTACGGACTCGCCTAATACATTTTTAAGAGCGATGTCACTCGCTTTGGTGGGTCTACAAGGGCGTGAAATAGAAGTGTATTTGGATGACATCATGGTGTTTGCTCCGAACCTCGAAGATCATGGAAAACATTTTATTAGACTTTTAAAGCGGCTTTCGGAAGCAAACTTAACAATTGAACCGAAAAAATGCCAATTTTTAAAACGCAAGGCGTTGGTACTGGTACACGTAGTAGGAAACGAACAAATAAAAATGGATCCAAAAAAAACGAAGCAGCCAAGAAATACCCGAGACCTAAAAATGCGAAAAAAATCAAAGAATTTCTTGGATTTATTGGATATTACTGACGATTTATCCAGAATTATGCAAAAATTGCTGAGCCGCTCTCCAGACTCTTGAGAAAAAGAATAGAGTTCAAATAAGAAGAGCAACATGAGCAAGCTTTAAGAACACTAGTTGACGCATTATGTAGTGAGCCGGTACTAATTGCACCTAATCTGGAGAAGCTTTTTATAGTTACAACGGACACGTCAGGCTGCACAATAGGGGCAATATTAAGCCAAGGCGAACTGGGGAAAGATAGACTGTGTGAATGCACTTCAGGGTACCTTTGAGGGAGCGAATTACGCTACCCAACGTATGATAAGAAACTGTTGGCCATCGTGTTCGCAAGAGAACAGTTTTGGCCGTACTTATTTGGGCGCAAATTTACAGTGGTCACAGATTATGAGCCACTAAAACATTATCATATCTCAAAGAAGCTCGACATAAGATTTAATAGGTTGAAAGTGGAACTACAAGGCTACAAGTTTGACGTAGTATATCGGCCAGGCATTTCAAACAAAGCACCTGACGCACTCTTTCGAAATCCAGTAGCAGGAGAGGGAGAAATAAACACTGAGCGGCCGCGCCAAGAACTACTGTATGAGCTGGCGGACGAACAGGAGAAGGAAAGAATACTCTGATTCAGAGGATTCAGATAAGAAAGTACAAAAAAAAAAAAAAATTTTGACGGATGAAAAGGAAATAAACGTGATGTGAGAATCGATGGTCAAGCTAATGGCGAAGGAGACTCCGAATCTGAGGAAAAAGTAGGAATAAACATAAAATTAAGCAAAAAAAAAAGGAAAACAGTGAGAGAACAAGGTCGCCCAAGAAGGAATATTATAGTTAGCAATAAAAAAAGGTAACGGACAAGGAACGCAACGAGAGTCTGTTAAAGAATATTATTGTTGCAAATTGCGGAACACCAGTAATAATGAATAGTGAATCAGGAAATCACAGTACGGGACTTGATGATTGGGGCTGACAGCTGATACAAGCAAGCTTGGCGGCCGAAGAAGCGAGGAAAGTGAAAGGCACCCGAGAGTTAACGGAAGCAGACGAGGTTGCAGAAGGTACTGAGACCTCTAGAAAAGTATTTTCGAAGGCAGAGGCGTCGAAGTATCAGAGAGAGCCGATTAAGCACGAGAGAGATCAAAGAAAGAGGAGAGTGAAGGAGAGCCACCACAGTACGAGCATACAGCGAATGAGCCGCTTACTGGCGGTACTAATGAATGTAATAAAAAGGGTGCAAGAGAAAAAACAATTATGTGAGGGACAGAATGAAAATAAGTGCGACATGGAAGTTTAATGCACAGGTTCGGACACATCAGACAATGAAGTTAAAAAAATGTCGAGACCGATCTCTGCGGCAGGGAATGATCCTATTTTCCAGGGGACGACGGACGGAAAATTAGGTTATATTATGAAAGAACTAGGGTTTCGAAGGGGAGTAAAAACGACGAGTACACCAGCAGCAGTACTAATCGAGGAAAGAAAGCAAAAATTGCGTAAGAGACAACTGGATACATTAAACAGACAAAAGCCGAATTTTTCGATTACGCCAACAATAATGAGCCTTCTGAAGGAAATAGTAATAGCTAATTGTGATACGCCACAAACGTCAAATAGTACAACGGCACAAAATGCGGAAGAAGAACGTAGGTCAGCGAAGCCCTTAGAGAGCGCAGAAACAAACTTCGCTTTAACAACAGAGCGAACAAGGAACCAGATACATACGATTTGTTGGAGGGAAGATCAGACGAACTACGGGCGCAAGTTATGATCGACGTAAGGAGGCGAGATGTAGAGAAAAGGCCGAGAATGAGGATTGACGTGCAGGAGCCCAACGAAAAAATACTTGAAGAAAAAGCGTTACAGGAGGAAAGGGAAAGAACAGACCCAACGTTGCGTAAAGTTGATAAGCGAGTACCGTTGGAATCAGGGAATCAAACAGTAAAAGAGCCCAACTTACCATCAGACACAAATGTGCTGACAGATAAGTGGCAAGAGTATCGTAACGATAGTACACAAAGAGAAACGAATGAATGTATTTAACCTCATAAAATATTTTCTAGAGTGCGAGGACTCTTTCGTAGCCTAAAATTTTCAATTTATCTCAACCTCTTGACTAGCAAGCTGAGAATGATATAAAAAAATTCAAAATACCTGCAAAAGTATTGAGAGCCAGAAGAAACGGAGAATATACTAAATTTGAGTAGAGAATATGGAAATGCGGAATGTACATACATGTTTTCGCAAGAATTAAAAAAAAACATGTGTGTACACCTTAAATTAAACTGGGGACATTATATTTATACGCACTATGTTGCAACAGACAAAGAAGAAGTCAGCCACTCACATCTAGAAGGTAACGACGAGAACGCCCATTACATGCCCCTAGCACTAAGTCCTAACACGGAATCAGAAAGTGATTCACACAACGAAAAGCACATTAGACCCCCACCTGAATCACCACTTTCACCAGACCCTTAAACCAACTGTAAGCCATTGACTGAAGAAAGTACAACGATGTTAGTTATAACAATATTAATAATGTTTTATAATAATGATACTAATATTAATGATAAAAATAATGACAGAAGCAATACAGAATAAAAGAATAATAAAGCTAGTGTACCGATATAGTATATTGTATAGAAAGACAGGATAAACAGAAACATACGTGTATAATTATATATAGGAAAAAGCGTTAGTTTTTATTAATTCGCAGCCCTCGGACGAGCTGCGAGTGAACAACAAATTCTACAAAAAAAAAATAAATAAATAAAAAATAACTAATAACTGAGCAACCGACAAATATTCTGACAATTAACCCACCCTCTTGTAAAGAAAGAATATTGATAAAATACGTACAAAAGTCAAGTTTTCTCAAATTTTTGCGGCCCCCGGACACTCCGCGAAAAAAAAAGTTGTTGATGGAAGCAGGTAAATAAAATAAAACACATACGTGCACATTGCTGAGGGTAAGGAATTATAGCAATAATATATGAAGTGTTACGGGGTGCTCGGGGGGGAAATGACGCAGGGAACAGGACATGCCCTTATGTCCTGCATTATGTGATTTCAGCCGGGCTTATCAGGCCCGAAAACCCTCGATAGCACTCCTCGTACTTTATACAGGTCGAACGACCTGTAGATCTTACCTAATTTCCCTGTAGTCAAGCCCGAGCGTTGGGTGCTCCACTGGCTTATAACTCAAGGCCACGTATGTCCCTGATACGAGGAGTAGCTAGATGTTAAATGACAGGTATAGGACGGGGCCGCGGGACTGTTGAAGTTGACGACACACACATATACATGCATTAATAAAGAAAGATTCTCAACATCTTGGATTAAAAAAAAATATATTGAATCTAAAGTATTAAGTGAACAATGAGAAGTCGTGTGTGTATGTGCATGTGTCTATAATTAACTATATAATACGTTATCATAAACCTCGGTGAGGAGACCGCTGTCCCCCCCGTATGTTTATAATTGTAATCGACGTATAACTTCCGCGTCCTACGCAGCGGGCAGATCTCGCGAGCTTTACTTGCTTTTCGCTTCGGTTTCTGGCGTGGCAGGCCGATAGGTTCTTCAGTACGGCGAGAGAAACGGGTGAGCGTACTCACCAGCCAAGCTCCTAAACTCAACTTGGTCATCCCATCTGAAGTGACCTGGTACTCCGGTGACGTCGATCTTGAAGCGCACTCTCTCTCGTTCGACTCACCGGCTCGTACACCTAACCTCGCTTGTTTTCGCGTATACACCGAGTTCAGCTCCGCCTCGCAACGGGTCCCAAGCTAGTCTCACTCCTTTCTCTCTTCTTCATCGCTTCGCTCCCCTTCTCCCGTCCCCCCTCCCCGCTCCCGCAAACCCCTCGCGGCTGCGCCGTGACAGAAGATATAGGAACGAAACATTGAGCATACAAGATACGCGCGTGGCATTCTCTATCGAAAAATGTAACAAAAGAAATTTTTAATAAGAATAATTATACTAATAAAAATTATGTAATTATACTAATAAGAATAACAATAAGGTAATAAGCAGGAAGCATTATCAACACAAAAGTGAGGCAATACAGTCGTTTAAAATTGAACAACACGAATAGAAACGACAAAAATTAGGCTGTAAGCATGGACCATGCAGGGTTGATTAGACTAGAAATAAAAATAAATCGAAAGGCAGGGAAGAGTCCAAAAAGGATATTGATCAGATTTTAGGTAACGCAAATTTATTGCTGGACACTGTGATCCCCTAAAGCAATCACATTTGCGGCATTTAAAGACCACCCCTTCCTTCCTTGAAAATAATTTTTTTTCTTGCCTATTCATTGCATCTGTGACCACTGTAAATTTGCGCTCAAACAAGTACGGTCGAAACTGTTCTTTTGCGAACACTATGGCTAACAGTTCCTTATCATACGTCGGGTAGCGTAATTCGTTCCCTCGAAATCATCGTGAAACATATTCACACGGTCTATCTTTTCCCAGTTCACCTTGGCTTAATATTGCCCCTACAGCGTAATCTGACACGTTCGGTGTAACTATAAAAGGTTTGTCTAGATCAGGTACAATATGTACCGGCTCACTACATAATGCGCCGTCAACTAGTGTTCTAAAAGCTTGTTTCTGCTGCTCTTCCCATTCCAATTCTATTCCTTTTCTCAAAAGTTTAGAGAGCGGCTAAGTAATTTTTGCGTAACTCTGGATAAATCGTCTATGATATCCAAAAAATCCAAGAAATTGTTCGACTTTTTTCGCATTTGTAGGTCTAAGATATTTCTTCGCTTCTTCGGTTTTGTTTGGATCTGCTTTCATTTGTCCGTTTACTACTACGTGTCCCAGTAATTTCGCCTCGTGTTTCAAAAATTGGCATTTTTTCAGCTCAATTGTTAAGTTTGCTTCCGAAAGTCGCTTTAAAAGTCTAATAAAACTTCTCCCATGCTCTTCGAGGTTCGGAGCGAACACCATGATATCATCCAAGTACACTTCGATTTCATGCCTTTGTAGACCCACCAAGGGGAGTGACATCGCTCTCAAAATTGTATTGGGCGAGTCCGTACATCCCATTGACATTCTCTTATACTGATAATGACCGTCGATCCCCAAGAATGCCGTTTTATGTGCCTCATCCTCGTGAATTTCTATTTGAAAAAACCCTGTTTTAAATCAACTTCTGTTATGTATCAAGCCGACGCTACATGCTCGAGTATATCGCTTTGGAATGATAAGGGATGGTAGCTTCCTACAATAATTTCGTTGCGCTGCCTAAAATCAGTTACCACACCCCAACGCTTCTCCCCGTCTAGCCCGCATACTAAGGTACAATCCACATGTAAGAATTGTACAGCAATTTCGAAAGCTCAGCGATTCCTTGCTCAAGCAATTTCTCTATCTCTTTTTTCATCTGTTCTCTTGGCGCTGGTGGAGAGCTATAGCTTTTCGCTGTCACGGGCTTGTCCATCGTAGTTATAATGCAGTGTTTCAATATATAAGTATCTTTCAGTGGTTCTCTATCAAGGCCAAATAAATACAAATCGATTATACTCTATGAGTTTCCAGACGTGCGGTTTTTCTTCCTCGTTGCAGCTTGAAACATCAACAAGCTGCATTATTTGATCGAATCACGATATTTTTCCTTTATCCGACAAACCATTTAAATTGTGAGTGTTCTTATAATCACCATTGCTTCCACCGCTTGTACAATTATTTTTTATGCTATTTTCAACTTTGTTTCTTTTTTTTTTTTTCTTGGCTATTTGCCTCAAAAAGTATTATCATTGCCTCATTACTGCCCTGAGCGTCGCACAGTGGTCCAAAAAGCTCGAAAAAATTTCAAAATTCGTGCTTCCCATGAATATTTACTTAAAGTAAACGGTTTTGCGATTATTTTGTTTCTCAGAACTTAAGCTACAGGGATCTGAGTCCTTGAGACGTATGACTATTTTCTATACATATGTATTTCAGGTACATACACAGCAGTTTTTGATAGTCAAAATACTCTGGATACGTAACGCGTTGTTCAAGT
>NW_019379572.1:569299-588296 GCF_000648655.2 Copidosoma floridanum
TAAATTTATAAAAAAATACCAGCTTCAAAGTTGTGCAAACGAGAATCATCAATGTTGATTTTTGCAAAAGTTATATAGTTTTATACGTGTGTTTAAAACTTCTAGTGTTAAACAAATCGCTATAAAATAGGTTCTAATTAACTTTTTTTTTAAATTCAAACGGGATTTTAAATTTGAATAGTTTTTTGAATTTTAGAGGCCAGTTGGATCAAAATTAGACGATCACAGCAACTTTGGCGCATTATGCAATTAAGCTTCGAAAAAAATTTTGATCGTTAATAACTCTAAAAGTTAAAAAGCGATCGTTTTGGAATTTGGTGCAATTGTTTATATTAGTAATAGCAATATTTTCTGAGAATTTCAAGCTCCTAGGTATTTTAATTGTTGAGATATTGAATGTTTAAAAAAACGCACTTTTTCAACTTACAACGCAATTTGCAGGTTAACAATGGCACTTGGGATATCGCACCAGATCTCATTTTGTAGATAATTATGTAAGGAACAGAAAACTGTTTACATGCATAATGCTAAAAATGCACAGGAAAGGAGATATAAAGGAAAATGTAAAAAAAAATCATTTTTTTTCACAAATTGTTAAATTAAAAAATGAAGCACAACTTTTACAAAGTACGGGTAATGATAATCGTATTCTACGGCAAAAAATACATAAGAATCAATCGAAACATTGCTACCGCCCGGAAAATACAGGCAAAAATCTCCGCCAACTGGTCTAGTAGTGCAAATAAGAAGTAAAACTGTCAGTCTGGAAGGATTACGCGTGGATGTGATGGAAATGAACCAAAAATTTTCACTGTACTTTGCCAAAAGAAGGTACTTTTGTCCAATTACGCGGGCCAAAAATTCATTTTATTTAAAACTAATATTCGTGCATTTGAAATGACATCATACGTGTACACTAAATTCTTGTTGGAATCTTTGTATCCGACAAGTAAAATTTTATTTAATTTTGGCTGGGATGAAAGTAAAATAATCCACTATATCTTATTGAAATTAAGGAAAACAATAGACATATAGCTAATTTCAATTGTAAGGAAAAATTTTTTCATTTTATTCGTTTTCTATAATAACTTATAATTTAATATTGAAAACCACCCGTGCTTAACGAAGTTCTACTGATCTCAAAATTAATAAAAAGAATATAGGTTTTGGTCACGTGACAATTTTGCTCCTAATACATTGTAGACAACAGAAAATAAATTAAGATGGAATCAATAGTTTTGGCAAACCGCAGCTAAATGCAAAAAAAGGTACTTTGGCAAAACGGCCTTAAAAAAGTTGTTTACAACGTTAGATGCAATTTTTTTGTCGGATCATATTCTTGAATACTTACTTTATAATTTACGAAGTATCAAAATTTTTTTTCTATGAGGAAGTTGCATAAAAAATAAAAAACCTAGTGGGTATTTTTTGTGCACGGCGGTACGGCACGTGAGAAGCGATGAGCCATCGTAGCCGCCGATGAATAAACCACGTCTACTTTTTCAAGCTCGACTCCGGTGTTATCGACTGAGTACACTTAAACTGCAAGTGCTCTTAAAATTAATGATATTTTGGAAACGATATAACCAACTTTCACACTGTAAAGAAATTTGATACTTTGGTAAATTGTAGATTAAGTATTAAACAATAAAATCCCGCAAAAAATTGCGTCTAACGTTGTAAATAACTTTTTGTAGGTCTTTTTGCGTGCCAAAGTACCTTTTTTTGCATTCAGCTGCGGTTTGCAAAAACTATTGATCCGATCTTGCTGAAATTCGGCGTGGTTGTTGGAGACTACTAAAGCTGCAACTCTGCCAAATTTTAATATTTATGCGAAAGAGAGTTATGAATTTTGTAATATTGGCTTAAAAACGAGATTTTTTGCATTTGGCGGAGAAACCACTGGACCAATTGGGATCAACCGGAGCTCATTTTGTTTGTCTTTTTTCCACGCATACTCCTATATTTTTTGTTTTCTATTTTAAGGCTTGTGGTTCATTTCCGACGTTAAGAACCGTGTTTTACTATTTTTGCCATTTATGTTGAAGCCTTAGCGGAAAATATTTTTTGTTCTATTTTATTACAATCGATTGGTGTTGTTTTATTCTCTAAAACTTATTTTTTTCGAGCTAGTATGAATTTCATGAAAAATTACCGACATTTCAGCTAATTCGATCCCACTATCTGCTAGATGGAATTCGCCTTTTTTTAAATTAAATTTTCAAGATCACGATGTTCATCAGCGACCTCAAAAACGTATTGTAATATAGCTTTTATACAAAATGCTTATGATTCTAACGAATAAAAAAAGTAGAAGAAAAGTACATCTTTAGAGCCCTCTAGTGCCCACACTGATCCGCAGCACATTTTGGGACAAAAAGGGCTTAAAAGAAAAGTTGATGGCTTACGCTTGAAAAAAAAAAAGAAAAAAAAAGTTATAAAGCTTTCATACTTCCCTAAGCTTTGATTACAATGTTAAAATTCACCGTAATATGCTGACAACGAAACCTAAAAAATTTTTAAATAATTTTATCGTATTTTACGAAAAAAAAAGCTAACGAAAACGTAATTTTTTTTTTTTGACCCGCATAATTTTCCCTCTAAAATTCACGAAGTTGCGGACAAAGTGAAAAATTTAATATTTGTGACTGTGAATGACGGTAAAGATGTTGGTTAAAAATCTGAAAATACAACATTATAGCGTTCTTATGGAGTACTACCAATACCCAAAATTTAAAAGAAAAATTTTTTTTCTGTTTCGGTTCACGTGAAATGTCCCATACACAAATATGTTTGTAAGTGTGTCTATGTGTGTGTATGAGTGTATGTAAGTACGTAGAAAGAAGGTATTCCAAAAAGTAGTAATCCAATAAAATATTGTTAAAAAAGTCTACAGTGTTTTGCGTTGTCGTTTACTTGGCACCCCTGTCTTTCTGGCGCCCTGGACAAGTGCCTCGTTTGCCCCACCCTTAAGCCGCCCCTATACCAGACCATTCCGAAACAATTCAGAGGAATTAGATGAAGGCCGCTTTTATCAAGATAATGTTATACAGTTCACAGAGATTAATTATTATTAATTAACTGAGGCAATTTACAAGGCGATCTAGTAATCTGGAAGGATTTCCTAAGACAGTCATCATTAGAATACTGATTTTGTGTGCGTTTCTGATTATTTATTTTTTGAATATCATTATTTATATTTTTTTATGTATCTTTAATAAAATAGTTATCGTTGTACGGAATGAAAGATGCAGAAAAAATTACTTGTTTATCTTTTGATTGTATGAAAAAGTTTTTTTGAAGAGCGTTCCAAATAATACGCCAGCTGAGTGCGTCGGCTAGCTTAAACTTCAAGAATATTACTATGTTTAAAAGGTATGCAAGTCGAAAACATCTAATTAACCCGGTCTTGAGGATATAAATATATGGACCGTATTACGGCGTCTTGTAAAAGGGTATGGGTTTATTATTTTGGAATCAGTCAATAAAATGGCCAGTAAATGCAACGGATTACTCGGTTGAAACCGCTTTATTACAAACTATTGCTGCATTAATTAAGGAGGTTTCGGAGAAAAGTTCAAAATGGAGAAACGTGCCAAAAAAAATGTATGTTATACTTGAGCATTTTAGGAGTGCACATGAATTTTTCCGGATTTTTCAACTGGGGGAATTTTCGAGAAAAAAATTATGAAATATTGACAGTTTAATACGGTATCTTATGAGAGAACAAGGTTAGATTTGCCTTTTAATTAAAAACAAGATATTCTAAATGTGTTGGAATAAAAAAACACGTTTTCATAGATAACTTGGTGTAAAAGGAAGATGCTCGAAAAAAAAATCAAGCCTTGCCAGGCATTTTTCAAAATTATAAGCAGTTACAGTCGTACAGTTTCAAGTTTGTAGAGTGCAAGAGAAGGTGCGCGGTAAAGGGGGCCCAGATGCGCGGGGAGGGAGGACTTCCCGTTCCACGCCTCTCTGAATAATACTCCCAAAAGTCCCAAACCTCCTTAATAAACTAGTATGTAAGCGCACAATTAACGTTGTGAAAGATTATTGAGTTATGGTTTTATAATTTCGAGTGGCAAAAAAATGCAGTCTGTTAACTGGTTAAAGGTACTTTTGTTATTCTTTTTTCATTATTAATGAATAAAGTGGCAAGTACTTGCCACTATGGGATCATAAGTTTATTGTCAATAAGCGAAGTAAATTTAATAAAATCCTTAACAGGACGACAGTCCATGAGTCAACATATAAAAATTGACTAAATATAAATATTAATTACTCGGCTCTTAGGAACCCTCGTGCCTTCAATTTTTGACAGCGTCACATCCATGACTTTATGAATTTGTGATTACATTTTTATCAAATCCTTATTGTTAATTATATAACCGATAGAACTCTCTTAAGATATAATATGTAAGGTAGAGTAAAAGATTATTAGACTCTGAAATAGCGCCCTCATTGAGCAACTCAACAACGATAAACGATTGGTTTTGAACAGAAAAGGAAAGTAATATGTGTCACATGTATGTGTACATATAGTTCATGTCAACACAACTAAATAAACGTAATACTAACATTTTCTACATTTAAGACCTATCGTTTTCAAGACAGTCGATTGGGGCACTGTTTAGGAATTGAGATCGAAGCCCAATAAGCGCTTTGATTTCCAGACCCAATTTAAATTGTGTACGCTGAAATCAATAGCCTTTGAAAGTGATGGATACAACTCCATCTGCTGAAAAATTTACTCACTGTATAAGTGAGATGACTATTTTAAATAGTACCCACATTACATTTTTTCGGTAATAACATACTGCATTACATGGAGATCGCTCTTTCACCTGTATTACAAACTAAAATTTTTCACAGAATAAAACGAACATTTGTAGTTTTGCCTCTAAGTAGAAGTACAATGTCGTTGTTTTAAACCCTTTCACTTTCATTTGACATATTTATATTGGAAAAAGTTTTACGCATACTCCTTTTAAATGGAAATCTAATTCACGACTTGTTTTTCGCTAATAAATTACGATCTCATAACTTTTAAAAACCCTAACTTACGTTCAAATTTTTTCCTTTAAAAAAAAAAAAAAAAAAAAAGTTCAAGTTATACTTTTTACCATGCGATACGGCGGCAAAAAAAAAAATAACAATTGACATGTTTCATACCTATCCTCTAATAAGACTTGATCAAACTCCGACGATGACACTAGGAAAAGAATGGATGTAACACAATCAAAACACTGATACCATTTTTGCCTTTGCGATCGTTGTCCGCCCACATCAACAAATAGGAATGGAATATTATTAATGTTTATAACAAATTCTGATATTCCCTTTGTGGCTTTCCTGCAGTGCAAGATGTCTTGATGCGTGGGGATATAATCCTACAACAAAAACAGTTTATTACAAGTAATCAATTTCAATATGCAAACATAAGAACTTTTTGTACATTCATACCACTTTAGCAATTCTATCCAGATCATCCAAAAAGTATTGCACCGAGTCACTCTAAAATTAAGTATGAATAAGTGTTCATTTAAAAAAACGTCGATTCGTATAGCAACCAATAGTCAGCTTTAATAATTTTAACACAATATCTATAAGACTAGTGAAATAGTACAAAATTAGAAAAAAATAAAAAAAATTTTGATGCACTGTGTAATGGATGCATGAGATGTACGTACAAGTTGGAATTCCCTTCGTCTGTCAAATGCTTTTCTGATAGAAGCATCATTCCATAGACTTTGCAATCCTGGTACCTGATGAAAGAAGATCCTAGCATCTAGGCACGTAGTATTCTCAAATTTCAACAATTGATATCCTATGTCATAATTTTTAGGATGTTCCCAAGGTATGTTTAACTTATCTCGAGCATCTACTAAAACCTTCATTCCTTTGACAACATTTTGATAAATGATATGCTGATACTCCTTAATTAGTTCAGGCTAAGATACAAAATATCAATTAATGTATGCAGGAATTGTATGAAAAAAGATTGTCTACTAATAGTCTGTGAAGTATATTAATTGTGAAGGAATGAGAAGTGCTTCTTTATTTATTTCAAAGTAACTAAAATTTTAAGGTAAAACTAATTTTTTGTGGTAGAGTTATGCAATACTTTAGGTAAATTGTGGACAGGTGGTTAGGAATACATTGTGTAATTTATACAAAGAGTCAGTGATGAAAGAATCTAGTGCCACCAAACAAGCATTTATCATTCACAATACATAATGACAACTTTTTGTAATTTGATAGTATTTAATAATACTGCAGGCTCAGTTGGAACGAACAAAATTAAATAATATTCCTATTAGCAGTATTCCCATAGAAAATATTGGAATATTTGCGATTCATGCAATCAAATTAATGAAATCCTATGGATTACTTCTTTTTGTTTAACAATGTACATTCCAATGTTTGCAACCGTGAGCTCAATGTCAGTATGAAAGTAACTCACAATAAAACATTTAAATACCAGAGATGCAGATAAGCAAGAGTGTAACGGTAGCATTAAAAAGAACTACAAGGAAGAAATACGAGAAGATAAGCTTCATAAGTAAAACTGAATCAAGTACTTACATGTGCACAGCTATAATTATACAGTAATGTTCGTAAGTTTAGATGTATTTATTTAATGTAAGATTTGAGTATTTACACGACATATAAAATTACCCAAATTGTGAAGGACATACATGCATGGTAGTCACAACGAAAGGCAGAGGCAAATGGCAAAAGTAATAAATAATCTGTAACTGACCTCGAATTTAATACCGTGTATAATCCTCATCTGCTTCAGAAAGGTTGACTTGCCGCTCTCACCAGCACCAAGCAAGAGAAGTTTGACCTGCCTACGAAACGATTGCCTATCCTTCTCAAGTATCCGGTCGATCTCCTGACTCTTGTATCTCTGTTCAATTTCTTCAGGACTAAACTTTAACCTGAGACAACAGGTGCACGACCACGTCAGGGGGCCTGCCATCTTGAGCCCCCTTAGCGGAGTGCACAGTGCTAGAATATGTCAAATATCTGAGGGGTACTTTTCAGCTTCCGGTAACTGCTTCCCCCAGGAGAAAGGTTTCCTACTTGCCACTTGCCAGGCACTACTCTAGCAGTCCTCGGCAGACTGCTAATAGTAACATACTAACTAGAATGTGCTTTTCAGTGACGTCTACTTATAGTGGATATTTCAAGATCACGATCCTGGCAGTCAGGACCTGGTTGCAACGGTAAGCAAGAGTTGCAACTACTAAAATCATAATAACGGGGTAGGAATTAGGACGGCAAGGTGTACACACTTAACATCACGGAGCGGACGACAGTCGTAAGAAAGACACGTATATGAATGTCAATGTTACAGCAGAGTAGAGTGCAGATTGAAATTAGCACATCATAGATGTAACTTTTTATTGTATGGTTTACTATATACATCGCATTGGGGCATCTGCAATGTGCCCCATCTAAACTAAGATCTGAGCCCGAAGATTGTAAGAAAAGAAATTACACCCACACTTCGTAAGGAAGTTGAGAAACGTCATGATTCGTAAAGTCTCAAAGTGTTTTTGCGATATTTTCCCTTGTTCACGACAATCACGATTAATGTTGTAATACTAAAGACCATATGGATATCGTCGAAACTCGAATTAATCGTATTCGCATCCCAATATTCCCAATCCTGTGCTGGCGTTACAGTTGACTGTCGAGAATACGATTCGGATAGGATTGGAATGCGAATACGATTTATTCGAACGCAACCAATTACCGCCACAACTGTAGGTACATAGGGTTTAGGGTTAATAGTTCTCATTTTAAAGGTCGACTTTTTAACGATTGTTGTATGATCGATTTTATGACGATAAATTTTTTTAAATGATTGATCAGCTCCATCGTCCGTCACGACTTTTGATATCTCGCAAAAGTCAGTATTTTCTTCGATAATTCTCATACTGCGCATGCGCATAACCATAATTTCATGTAAATTATCGAAAAAAATACTGACTTTTGCGAGATATCGAAGGTCGTGATAGAGCCCCAGACTGTAAACTAACCGTTTGTTCAATGACATTTTAAAGCTTAATGCAAAATTTGTCTGGGTGCCCCATTCACTACTTAACTTTGTCAGCGTTCTAACTATAGTCTCTTCCTTATATATAAGATGATTCTCACATGTGCGATTTCCAAATCAGAATGTTTTGACTAATCAGAGAACTTCCTAATTTAGTCGGAATTTTCTTAGAAAAGATAAGGTCGGAGCGCTAAATAAACAACAACGCAAATAGTTAAAGCAATGATGCGTAATTATAGCATCAGCAAAATAACCGGATGACACTTTGTAACATTACAGTAGAAGCGATTTCCAACCTTTCGTCTGTTTAAACTAATGCTCCCCATTGATCAAGAACCGAGATATGGAGCGATAAAAAAAAATTTTTTTTGCTTGTTAACCGAACCAAACTACAGTTAACAAAAATGTTTCACCTAACGTATATAACACAATTTTTACCAGCCGAAATGTATGGGCTAATTAAAAACACGGAATTATTTAAAAAAAAAATTTTTTTTTCAAATTCAAAAAAAATTTTTTTTAAATTCCGTGTTTTAAATCAGCCCGAACAATTAAACTAACAAAAATTTTGTGATACAGGTTAGGTGCAAACTTTTTCAGAACTGTAGTTTGGTTTGGTTAACAAGCAAAAAAAAAATTTTTTTCATCGCCCCATATCGGTTCTTGATGAATGGGAAGCATTAGTTTAAATGGAAGTTGCTTCTACTGCAATGTTACAAAGTGTCATCCGGTTATTTTGCTGATGCTATAATTACGTATGATTGCTCTAACTAAAAAGACTGTAGTATAGTGCAAAAACAATTTTTTCTAGTTAAAAATAAAAATTTTAGTATAAAAATTCAACTATCATAATGAAATAATTCACCGCTTACATTCTGAAATTTAGTTTACCATATTTTCCTTAGAATCATTGATACTTAATTATCAACAATGAACGATTATTAAATAAATATGATTAACTAACGGTCCCGCCCTTCTCGGCCCGCCCGAGACTCACTAAATGGAACACCGTAGTGTGTTGTCATGTAATGTGAAACATTTTTAGTTAAAAATTTTACATCTATTCCTGACACTTCTCAGGGAATATATCTTCTTATTGAAAACGTATTTGTTTAGAGTACATACAGTTTGTTTAGTCAAAAGTGAAAAAAAATATAATTATGCTGAAAAGTACCGTGTGTTCCTTAGCATAGTAAAAACCATGTTTTCTAGTTGAAAATAAAAAATGTGAGTATAAAAAAACTATCATAATAAACCAATTCACTATTTACATTCTTAGATTTAGTTAACCATATTTTCCGTGGAATCAGGAATACTTGCTTGAGTATTAATAATGAAAGATTATCAAATAAATATGATAAATATTCTACTGAAGTGTCGCACGGTATAACTCAATTCGTCTATTAATATCTTTCCCAATAATAATGTGTTGCGCAACAGTCGATTGAAACAAAGATTTTTTTACAACAAAATTTAATGAGATTACTACTATTTGGAATACTTTATTTCTACGTAATTACATACACACAGACACTTTATAAACAAATCTGTGCGTGAGATATTTCACGTAAACTAAAACAGAAAAAATTTTTCCATTAAATATCGGGGATCGGTATGTGGCGCCCGCCGACAGCCGAAGCTCCAAACAAGTTTCACGCCGCAAACAACAGCTCGTTCCACGAGCGATTTGGTAGTTGGCGCTCAGCGCGCCCTCTCATCTCCACCGTCGACTCTGCCGTGCCTACCTTTAGGTAGCGTGCGCGGCTCGTCACTCTCGCTTCGACCAGCGACAACGAAGGCACGCGCAGCAACACGATCTCTTGAAACTACCAATTCTTTTCTGTACTTAATAAATGCAAGTTTTGTTACACGCTGCCTGATCATTCTTTGCGTCCTGCTTCGTACCTCCGTCATCCTTGAGCATCGGGGATTAGCTCACCCGTGATAATTCCCAAAGTGGCGATCCTGCCAGGATACGACGAGCTTCGAGGTAAGCAGAGCATCAACAGCGAAGAGCTGAGGGAGCGCAGCCATCAACAGGCCGAGGCCCAAGTCGCGCCGGCCGCCATCTTAGACTCTCTCTCTCTCTCCATCTCGGTCTTAACGACGATCAGTGCCAACAAGACTTCGCACGC
The DNA here is from genome assembly GCF_000648655.2 of Copidosoma floridanum. The sequence continues at coordinate 579,503 of NW_019379572.1, forward strand.
ATCAGCGGACATTTTCCCTCGTGAGTGAGTGTGTGCGTGGGTAACATGCCGAACAAAAGGGTTTCGCGTAAGGCTCGCTACAGTGCTGCATAAAAAGGGTTTCGCGTAAGTCTCGCTACAGTGCTGCATAAAAAGTGTTTCGCGTAAGGCTCGCTACAGTGCTGCATAAAAAAAGCGAGCTCGACACGACCGACCATCATCGTCGTTCTCGTCCTCTCTCCCCCCCGCGTCCACCGACACGCAGCTGTGCAGTGATATTTTGCTCTCGTCCCTCGCGAGTGAACCGCTGAGCCGGGGTTAGAGCCGTAGCTCACCCAGCCACGAGTCTCAGCTCGCGCGCAACAAAACGGTTTACGACGTCGCAATTTTCGTCGCGCACCCTAGCCCACGCTGACAGGTGCACGCTCGCCGTCAGTCCGCCTCCCTCGTATAGCCGTGCCATCAGGTGTCATGCGACACGCACGTCGCCGGAGTAGGCACCTCAGCCTTCGCGACACTGGGGGACTCTGACGAGGAGCTATCAGAGCGTGACGAGCGCGCCCAACGTCGATAGCAGCAGAAGGAGCAGGCCGAGTTACCGCAGGCTCTTTTGGCCGGGCAACTGCAGGAACACGCAGAGGAAGCCGACGCTAAAGCGACGTCAGCGACGGCCCAGGAGGCCGCCCCCGAGACCGAGCAGCAACAGCAGCAGACGACAGCTACCACCATGACCGAGCCGAAAATTCCTCGCTTCTGGGCCGAGGCCCCCGCAGCTTGGGTCGCCCAGGCGGAGGTCATCCTGCAAGCCAGCGGAACGACGGACGACTCGCAAAAATACATCGCGCTCGTCAGCGCACTCACTGGTCCTGCGGTATCGGAGCTTTCCGACATCATCGCCAACCCTCCGGCGACGAACCGCTTCAAGGCCATCAAGGACGCGATCCTGTCCCGTTTCCAGGACTCTGCCGACGCCCAGCTGCGCAAACTCTTCGGGCAGCTTCAACTGGCTGACTCGAAGCCATCGCAGCTCCTCCGCCAGATGAAGGGCCTGGCCGCAGGCAAGGTCTCCGATGAAATCCTGAAGGTCCGGTGGCTCGACCTCCTTCCTCCACAGGTCAACAGCATCCTCCGGATCATGAAGGCAGCTACCCTCGATGAGCTCAGTGACATGGCAGACGAACTCGCTGGCTCCCTTCCAGGCGTCAACGACGTGTCCACTCCGCCCGCGCCTGCGACAGCGCCGGTCCATCACGCAGGCCCTAGCCTCGCGCAAGAGGTAGCCGAGATGCGAAAGTTGCTCAATCAGCTGCTCTCGGAGAAGCAGCAGCAACCCGCCCGGAACCGTTCCAGGTCGCGCTCTCGAGGGCGGAACAACCAGCAGGCCGACCCGGTTGCCCACCCGGATTGGTGCTGGTTCCACCAGAGGTTCGGGGCAGATGCCAGGAACTGTCGCGCGCCCTGCTCCTTCGCCTCGACCAAGACGGGAAACTAGTAGGGCCCCCTCCGTCCACAGTGTCGGAGGCGGGCCAGCAAGGACTATCGGAGAATCGCCTCCTCATTCACGACCGCGAGTCTCGCATAAGCTTCCTGGTGGACTCCGGCTCCGTCGTCTCGCTGCTGCCCAAGGACCTAATCAAGGATCGCAAGCTGCAGCCCCAGCCACTGACGCTCACCACCGCTAACGCCACGCCGATACCCACCTTCGGCAACCACATCCTGACCATCGAGCTGGGACTTCGACGGGCAGCGACATGGAATTTCATTGTCGCCGACACCCAGGTCGCCATCATCGGAGCCGACTTTCTCGCACACTTTGGCTACTTCGTGGACGTCAAAGGTAAGCGCCTCATCGATCCGACGACTAACCTCTCGACGCCTGGCTCCCTAGCACCGGCAGCCATCCACAGCGTGTCGGTCGTCACTGCACCGGCGAGCACGCCTCCTGGAGGCCTAGGCCGCCGCTACGCAGACCTCTTCGCCGAGTACGCCGACATCTGCTCCCCGGAGGCCACCATGGCAGCACTTCCCGACCTGCCGGTGCAACACACCATCCACACGACCGGCCCTCCAGTCTTCGAACGGCCTCGGCGCCTGGTTGGAGTGCGTCTGAAAGCTGCCAAAGAGGAGATCGGACGCCTTCTCAACAAGGGCATCGTCCGATTGTCATCCAGTCAATGGGCCAGCCCACTTCACCTGGTCGAAAAGGCTGACGGAGGATGGAGAGTCACGGGCGACTACAGGCGTCTAAACGCCTGCACCACGCCGGACCACTATCCCCTACCGATCATCGACGATCTGCTGCAGGAGGCGTCTGGGAAGGTTTTCTCAGTCATCGACTTGAGGAAGGCCTTCTACCAGATCCCGATCACCGAGGAGGACATCCCAAAGACGGCCATGACAACCCCCTTCGGCCTGTACGAGCTCACGAGGTCTTCCATGGGACAACGAAACGCCGCCCAATCTCTCCAGCGGACCATGGACCACGTCCTGCGTGGTTTGCCCTTCGCCAGGTGCTATCTCGATGATATTTTCGTGGCCTCTGAGAACCACGAGCAACACCTTCAACATCTGCGCCAACTCTTTGACGTCTTGCGCAAGGCGAAGCTCCGGATCAACCCGCAGAAGTGCTTCCTCGGCCAGGACCAGGTCGACTACCTGGGTTACACGGTCTCGGCTGACGGCGTCCACCCACCAGCGCACAAGGTTAAGGACATCCTGGAATATCCAAGACCGTCGAACTCTGCCGAGCTCCGCCGTTTCATGGGGATGATCAACTTCTACAGGAGATGCATGCCCGGCGCCGCCCGGGCCATGGCCCCGCTCAACGAGCTGCTAAAAGCGCTCCCACCCAAGAGCAAGAAGGCCCTGCTCACCTGGGCACCTGAGGCCGACACCGCATTCCAGCAGTGCAAGGAGGCCCTCGCCAATGCCGCCACGACTACTTTCCTCAGGCCAGACGCCCCAATCGCCTTGAGGACCGACGCCTCTGACTCCGCCATCGGGGCAGCCCTGGAACAGGAGTACCCACGTGGCACCTGGAGGCCACTCGGCTTCTTCTCCAGGAAGCTCTCCGACACCGAGAAGAAATACGCCGCTTACGATAAGGAGCTGCTCGCCATCTTCGCGGCCATCAAAGCCTTTGAGCGGGTGCTTGAAGGTCGCCCTTTCACAGTCTTCACGGACCACAAGCCGCTCATCTTCGCAGCCCATCAGCGCTCTGACAAGGCCTCAGCGAGACAGGCGAGACAGCTGGACTACATCCTGCAGCACCAGGTGACTCTTTCTCACGTCAAGGGCGAAGACAACGTCGTGGCCGACGCTCTCTCGCGCATCAACGCAATAGCCATGCCATCCATTCTGGAACCAGAGGTCATCGCTAAGACACAGGCCAACGACTCAGAGCTGAAGCATCTGCGCAATGACCCCCGCCTTGCCCTTCAACCTCTGACGATCGACGACCATCAGATCTACTGCGACATCTCCACAGGGAACGTAAGGCCATACCTTCCAGAGGAGCTCCGCTGGACTGCATTCCAGGTTCTGCATAACCTCTCGCATCCGAGTATCAGAGCAACAACCCACCTCGTGTCCGAGAAGTTCTTCTGGCCCAAGATGCGCAAGGACACTTCTTGCTGGGCTCAGCAGTGCGAACCGTGTCAACGCGCCAAAGTTCACCGGCACAATCGCTCTGCCCTCGACGACTTCAACACGCCAGACGGACGTTTCGAATACACCCACGTCGACCTGGTGAAGCTTCCTCTAACAAAAGGGTTCCAATACTGCTTGACCATCATTGACAGGTTCAGCAGATGGCCAGTCGCCGTCCCAGTTGCCGATCAACAAGCCTCGACTGTCGCCAGGGCACTGTACGGTAACTGGATCACCTGCTTCGGAACTCCGCTCACCATCACATCGGACCAAGGAGCTCAATTCGAATCGGCCCTCTTCACGGAATTGGCCAAGATGATTGGCTCAAATCGCGTCAGGACGACACCCTACCACCCGCAATCAAACGGGATGGTCGAGCGTTTCCACCGCTCTTTCAAGGCTGGACTAATGTGCAGCCCGGACGTACCTTGGCCTGAGGCGCTACCTTCAGTCCTCCTGGGTCTGCGCACCGCCTTCAAGGAAGACCTCCAGGCATCTCCGGCCGAGATGCTCTACGGAACAACGCTCAGGGTGCCCGGCGAATTCTTCACCGTCCAGAGCCACCCACACGCCAATCCACCGTCTTTCGTCCAAGGCCTTCGTCGCCTCACGCAAGCCATCAAGCCTGTCCAGCCGTCGAGGCACATTGCACCGCAGAAGCCCTTCGTCTTCAACGACCTTCAAAAGTGCTCCCACGTCTTCCGACGCATCGACGCCATCCGGAAGCCGCTGGACCCTCCATACTCAGGGCCGCACAAGGTCATCCGGCGCATTGATGACCGCAACTACACTATCGAGGTCAACGGCCAGCCACGCACTGTATCCACAGACACGCTCAAGCCGGCCTACCTCGAGGCAGCCGACCTGCCCATTACCAGGCTCGACGAAGCTGCTCCAGCATCTCAACAGTCAACAGGACCACCGACTCCACAACGTTCCTCCACCGACTCGCCGCCACCAACGACGACCTTCACTCCGTCACCCACCCAGCCCTTGCCGGGACCAGCGGCTACCTCAACGAAGAAACGAGTATCGTTCTGTCCGCTCCCGGCGAACAGCACTGGGGGGGGAGTCCCTGTGGCACCCGATGACAGCCGAAGCTCCAAACAAGTTTCACGCCGCAAACAACAGCTCGTTCCACGAGCGATTTGGTAGTTGGCGCTCAGCGCGCCCTCTCATCTCCGCCGTCGACTCTGCCGTGCCTACCTTTAGGTAGCGTGCGCGGCTCGTCACTCTCGCTTCGACCAGCGACAACGAAGGCACGCGCAGCAACACGATCTCTTGAAACTACCAATTCTTTTCTGTACTTAATAAATGCAAGTTTTGTTACACGCTGCCTGATCATTCTTTGCGTCCTGCTTCGTACCTCCGTCATCCTTGAGCATCGGGGATTAGCTCACCCGTGATAATTCCCAAAGGTATAGTACTTGATGAGAACGCTATAATGTTATATTTTTAGATTTTTAAGTAACATCTTCACCGTAATTCACGGTCACAAATATTAAATTTTTCACTTTGACTGCAACCTTGTGAATTTTAGGGGGAAAATTATGCGGGTCAAAAAAAAAGAAGAAAATCGTTTTTGTTAACGTTTTTTTCGTAAAATACGATAAAATTATTTTAAAATTTTGTAGGTTGGACTTTCAGCATATTACGCTATTTTTTTTTACTTTGAAATCAATGATTAGGAAATTATGAAATCTTTATAACTTAGTCTTGTTATTTTTTGATTAAGTACATACCCAATTGAAAATGTATACGTATAGTTTCGTTGCGTATTTGAGAACGTATCAAAAATACGTCGTATCAATATGTAATGTTTGTTTGAAACCTTTCGTCACCTAGTGGTATTATGTATTTTGCAGTCATAAAGCGTATGTCTCCGTTAAAACAGTTTGACAATATGATAACAACGTGCATAAGCATGATCGTAATACTGATAAAAAATTATAAACAAAAAAGAATTTTGAAACGTATATTTCCGTCCCTCACGCAAAGTGCTTTGCACCCTAGGGCCTACTTACCTTACTTTCCGTCTACTTGTTACTTTCCGCCTATGGGCAGGAAGAAACATTCTGGCCCTGCTGGACTGAAAGTTTGCTCCCGCCCTAGGGTAATTGGCGGAAGGAAAGTGTGCCCTTGGGCGCAAAGTTGCACTTTCCACCTTTGATACAAAAATTTCGCTCTCACCTCGGGCACAAACATACAACAATTGTACCCTTTAAGCGCGCAAGTGCTACTTTCTGCGCTAGGTGAGAAATACACTGTTCTATATCTAAAGTCGCTATAATATGCTAACAACCCAACCTACAAATTTTAAATAATTTTATTGTATTTTACAATTTGCACACTAAGAAAAGTTGTGTTAGAAAAAGAATTACAACAATAATAAAAATTGCTATATTGTATNCTCGCTACAGTGCTGCATAAAAAGTGTTTCGCGTAAGGCTCGCTACAGTGCTGCATAAAAAAAGCGAGCTCGACACGACCGACCATCATCGTCGTTCTCGTCCTCTCTCCCCCCCGCGTCCACCGACACGCAGCTGTGCAGTGATATTTTGCTCTCGTCCCTCGCGAGTGAACCGCCGAGCCGGGGTTAGAGCCGTAGCTCACCCAGCCACGAGTCTCAGCTCGCGCGCAACAAAACGGTTTACGACGTCGCAATTTTCGTCGCGCACCCTAGCCCACGCTGACAGGTGCACGCACGCCGTCAGTCCGCCTCCCTCGTATAGCCGTGCCATCAGGTGTCGTGCGACACGCACGTCGCCGGAGTAGGCACCTCAGCCTTCGCGACACTGGGGGACTCTGACGAGGAGCTATCAGAGCGTGACGAGCGCGCCCAACGTCGATAGCAGCAGAAGGAGCAGGCCGAGTTACCGCAGGCTCTTTTGGCCGGGCAACTGCAGGAACACGCAGAGGAAGCCGACGCTAAAGCGACGTCAGCGACGGCCCAGGAGGCCGCCCCCGAGACCGAGCAGCAACAGCAGCAGACGACAGCTACCACCACGACCGAGCCGAAAATTCCTCGCTTCTGGGCCGAGGCCCCCGCAGCTTGGGTCGCCCAGGCGGAGGTCATCCTGCAAGCCAGCGGAACGACGGACGACTCGCAAAAATACATCGCGCTCGTCAGCGCACTCACTGGTCCTGCGGTATCGGAGCTTTCCGACATCATCGCCAACCCTCCGGCGACGAACCGCTTCAAGGCCATCAAGGACGCGATCCTGTCCCGTTTCCAGGACTCTGCCGACGCCCAGCTGCGCAAACTCTTCGGGCAGCTTCAACTGGCTGACTCGAAGCCACCGCAGCTCCTCCGCCAGATGAAGGGCCTGGCCGCAGGCAAGGTCTCCGATGAAATCCTGAAGGTCCGGTGGCTCGACCTCCTTCCTCAACAGGTCAACAGCATCCTCCGGATCATGAAGGCAGCTACCCTCGATGAGCTCAGTGACATGGCAGACGAACTCGCTGGCTCCCTTCCAGGCGTCAACGACGTGTCCACTCCGCCCGCGCCTGCGACAGCGCCGGTCCATCACGCAGGCCCTAGCCTCGCGCAAGAGGTAGCCGAGATGCGAAAGTTGCTCAATCAGCTGCTCTCGGAGAAGCAGCAGCAACCCGCCCGGAACCGTTCCAGGTCGCGCTCTCGAGGGCGGAACAACCAGCAGGCCGACCCAGTTGCCCACCCAGATTGGTGCCGGTTCCACCAGAGGTTCGGGGCAGATGCCAGGAACTGTCACGCGCCCTGCTCCTTCGCCTCGACCAAGACGGGAAACTAGTAGGGCCCCCTCCGTCCACAGTGTCGGAGGCAGGCCAGCAAGGACTATCGGAGAATCGCCTCCTCATTCACGACCGCGAGTCTCGCATAAGCTTCCTGGTGGACTCCGGCTCCGTCGTCTCGCTGCTGCCCAAGGACCTAATCAAGGATCGCAAGCTGCAGCCCCAGCCACTGACGCTCACCACCGCTAAAGCCACGCCGATACCCACCTTCGGCAACCACATCCTGACCATCGAGCTGGGACTTCGACGGGCAGCGACATGGAATTTCATTGTCGCCGACACCCAGGTCGCCATCATCGGAGCCGACTTTCTCGCACACTTTGGCTACTTCGTGGACGTCAAAGGTAAGCGCCTCATCGATCCGACGACTAACCTCTCGACGCCTGGCTCCCTAGCACCGGCAGCCATCCACAGCGTGTCGGTCGTCACTGCACCGGCGAGCACGCCTCCTGGAGGCCTAGGCCGCCGCTACGCAGACCTCTTCGCCGAGTACGCCGACATCTGCTCCCCGGAGGCCACCATGGCAGCACTTCCCGACCTGCCGGTGCAACACACCATCCACACGACCGGCCCTCCAGTCTTCGAACGGCCTCGGCGCCTGGTTGGAGTGCGTCTGAAAGCTGCCAAAGAGGAGATCGGACGCCTTCTCAACCTGGGCATCGTCCGACCGTCATCTAGTCAATGGGCCAGCCCACTTCACCTGGTCGAAAAGGCTGACGGAGGATGAAGTATCACGGGCGACTACAGGCGTCTAAACGCCTGCACCACGCCGGACCACTATCCCCTACCGATCATCGACGATCTGCTGCAGGAGGCGTCTGGGAAGGTTTTCTCAGTCATTGACTTGAGGAAGGCCTTCTACCAGATCCCGATCACCGAGGAGGACATCCCAAAGACGGCCATGACAACCCCCTTCGGCGTGTACGAGCTCACGAGGTCTTCCATGGGACAACGAAACGCCGCCCAATCTCTCCAGCGGACCATGGACCACGTCCTGCGTGGTTTGCCCTTCGCCAGGTGCTATCTCGATGATATTTTCGTGGCCTCTGAGAACCACGAGCAACACCTTCAACATCTGCGCCAACTCTTTGACGTCTTGCGCAAGGCGAAGCTCCGGATCAACCCGCAGAAGTGCTTCCTGGGCCAGGACCAGGTCGACTACCTGGGTTACACGGTCTCGGCTGACGGCGTCCACCCACCAGCGCACAAGGTTAAGGACATCCTGGAATATCCAAGACCGTCGAACTCTGCCGAGCTCCGCCGTTTCATTGGGATGATCAACTTCTACAGGAGATGCATGCCCGGCGCCGCCCGGGCCATGGCCCCGCTCAACGAGCTGCTAAAAGCGCTCCCACCCAAGAGCAAGAAGGCCCTGCTCACCTGGGCACCTGAGGCC
>NW_019379572.1:589739-601455 GCF_000648655.2 Copidosoma floridanum
GGCTGTTGCTCTCAGAGGCCTGGATTTCGCGGAGAGTGACACACGAGTGCGGGTCAAGAGAAGGTGACGGTACAAATGTAGGCTTCGCGACGCCCATTGCTTGACCGAAAAGTGCATGGACATCAAATGCAAATTTACGGAACTCCTTTCGACGCGTGTACTCATCATTCAACTAGCTGCGGGATTTTCAAATCCTTTATGTACGGCTCGTAGACTGAACCAATGGAAATACTTTACTCGACTCAACGTGCATGAGGAATTTTTCTTTTCAACTGTAATAACGGATGATACTAAATTAACCTCCTCCTTTTCCGAGTCCAGTATTAAACAAGTTTTGTCCAGACGGGTATACTTGAGAGGTAACTCACAATTCAAATTTATACCGCGATTTGATGAGGAGCAGTGGAAAATAGAATAGGCCCGTCTAATGACGTACAGATAACCAGGTAGTTGGTGTCGTCACCTACAGTCGAACATTGTAGTCGCTATTACACCAGAACTGCACCGTTGGACGCTCATTGTAGCGTCAACTTTGTACACAGCAAGTTAAGTAGAAAGATAAAACTAGCTGCAATAACAAATTCATTGCGGGACTTGAATTTTCGAATAATTTTTTGCTTCTAGTAGATACCTACAATTAAATATATAAAAAGTTGAGAAAATAACAATCTCTTTCGAAATCAAAGAGCACGATAACAATGGAATTATCAACCGAAGAAAGTCTTCACGAAGCCGTTAGATCCGGTGACAAGAATAAGGTTTTTAGAATTTTGCAAAAGTAAGTAAAATACTACGTAAATTGTTTGAGGAGAGTCGACGTTTTTTTTTGTCATCCATAAACCTGTTTCTCGCGTCTAATACTATTTTTACGTGTGTTCATTCTGTCGTCTTTGTTGTTGAAATTCGGTAGATAGTGTTACAATAAAAGATATGACGCCACAGCTGTAGGGAACCTATTTTCGGTAGATTATCTGTAAAATTGTATTAAAGTAGCTCGATTCATTAAACATGACGTCAGGAGAGTATATTTAATTGAATTATAATCGTGTAGTAATCACTTTAAAACGAAGTGACATCACTTCAAACGATGACAATCTCTATTTTCAGCCGTTAATGTTTACATGAAAAAAAAACCATTTATAAAAAAATTTCCATTTTCTTTACTTTTGCGTGTTTACCGCGTCTTCACTAAGAGAAGGTGTGCGATCACCAGGGCAAGCACAAGGAGTCCCTTAGACCTGGTGCTTGCCCTGTTGTCATGCGCCACCAGGTACGAAAATTACTATTTCCCACCTTGGGCGTTTTTGAGAGGCTGGTGTGCCCTCGGTTTGCGCCCTTGTAATCACTCTGGGCCTACGGGCAGAAAAGTACTTTGAGCCCGAAGGGCGCCCTCCGGGATCAAAGTACTTTTCTGCCCTAGGGCCCAAAGTGATTTACTGGGAGCAAAGTGTGCCCACGGGCGAAAAATTGCACTTTGCGCCCTCGGTAAGAAAAACATTATACGAGACTCGCGGGCACCCACTTACAAAAAGCGCGCCCGAATATTTGTACTTTGTGCCTAGTGACGTAATGTACCATTAATAAAGATCTGCAGTGACTGGGATTTGAATCTCCATCCTTTCGCTTCCTTGTCAGGCTCCGCAACTACTAGACCACAGGATAGGATATATACACGCGAGTGCGGATAAAGTACATGTGGGAACGTGTACTGTTTATCATACACACAATAAAGTTAAAAATCAAAGGGTTTCCTGTGGACTAAGATGTTAACAACGAATAATTAGTCAATTCAAAATTAGTTGTTAGCACGTATCAATTTTTAACCCTGATAAATCAATAATGTTTCTTTTAATATTTACAATCGTATAATTTCAAATTCGAAGCTCATTAGGCGTATATACTTATATACATTGTACGAAATTACTGTCGAACATAGTAATTTTTGCTATACTGAATAGCAATACAGTGGAATGAAAAATGTTACTATGTCACATACCAAATTCTACTTTAAAATGTGGGACATTTTAAAACGATTACAATAAAATTTACTGTGTTGTGTAGCAAAAATTATACTATCACAAGTTTTACTAGGTTGGACATAGTAATTTTTTTTTGTCATGTAACAATTTTTGTAGGGCCACTGCATCATAAAAATTATTTAAAATATAATAAAAATTATTTTAAGCGTTAGCTTTATACCGGCGTGTTCACACAGTATGTACACACGTTCATACGATACGCTTAGAGGATCAGGCCCCAGCTAAAAACTCTAAGAAATACACAGTATCCAATGTATATAACTGCGTTTTTTAATAAACATGCCTGAGTAAAATATGTACATACTACTTGTGCAATATGTAATAGCGTCGTGTACGTAATGCGAGCGCCACCTGTCGACATATATGTAGTAGTTAGGTCGAACTGCATATCCATCATCTTGTGTTGGCCTTTCTCCTTTCGTTTCCTCCAGAAACATTACACTACTCATAATTTTATTAAAAATTTAACCCTTAGAATGGTTGTCGATGTATAAATAACACATAACTTTCTAATGATAGTAATGCTTAGCAGTCTGCTAGCAGAAGACAAACATATCGTTTAGTCTCACATATTAGCACAGGTATTGCTGCGATCGCTTTTTCAGCTTGTGCACGTAGCGAATAGGCCCAGCACGCTTCACCGCGCTTTTTCTCTCTTAAGTGTTTTACTTTTTCGTGTCCCCGGGAAAAAAATGGTGAACAGGAAACCAGCTCTGGCTGAGGAGAAGAGCGAGGAGATCGCGTCTTCAGTTGAGGAGGAGCTCACGGTGACCGGGACTGAAGATGAGGCCGCTGCGATGGTGTTACCACCAGGATCTCCCTAGGCTACAAGCACAGCTCGGCTTGAGGTACAAAATGTCGGTAAGTGATAGCAATATCATTAAGTGTTTTGTATCGAATCTCGGAGACAGTGCTACGGCGAGAGGCAGTCAAAAACAAAAAAAGGTCAGCGAGTTCCTAGAAGAACTCGGGAAAAATAAGACTGTCTACTCACACGTGATGACAAAAGCGCCGCGGGTGCGTGCTCGGTTGTTTTGGAATGTGCGGAAAAAAGACAGGGGGAGGTAATGAGCAGAGAGAAAGCGTTCGGTCTCTGTCTTACTAACATGAGACCACATGGCCCCTCTCGCGCGCATCGTACAGCAATGCGCGATTTCTAACCATAAATAATTCTCTCTCTCGGTTTCTGGCGTAGTAACCGTGTGCGTGCTTGGTCGGTGTTTTGTTTTGGCTTAAACGAAGGCAGTAAGGGTGATACATAAACACTCCGGGATCGATAGAACAAAGTCAGATATTTCATATTAAATAAAAGTCAGAGATAGTTCGTTAAATATTTTCGAGATAAAAGGCAGCAAAAATATTTTAGATGAGCGGGCATTCGATGTTCTATCTGGAGCTTGCCACGGCATTCGTTTGCGCGTATAGGGCAAAACGTGGGAGGCTTGGAAGTCATTGTATCGGCGGACGAAGGCTGTATTCATGTCGGGTGTAATACCATAAATCGATGGTTGAGAGGAGGACAATGCCGGCGTGACGTCACTCCGTGTTATTTCAAATGGGGTGACGTCGCGCTGAAATTGTCTTCCTCTCAACCATCGAAATGTCGAAGGTGTGTGGCAGATATTTTTGGAACTTTTCGCTGTGGCTTGCACAGTCATGTAGGGCTTGTGTTCGGCCACGCAGGACTGTGTAGGTGCCCAGCACACAATAGTGCTTTGTGTTCGAGTACGTTTATTGTGTGCACCGGGCCGAGTGACTAAAAACGACTTGTGTTCGGTTGGTCTAAGTTAACTCTCTAAAGACTCCTGATATTTGTTGTGTTTGAGAATTCCTGATTGGAAACGGCATTGTATACTTGCGGAATTTTCTCGACCTAAAGGGCGGAAAACCAACACTACTAGGAGATCTTTTTAAGGAAGATTACAAAAATGGAAATTCTGCTCGAAATGAACCCGGGTTATTTGTAAAGTCGGTTGATGTGAATAAGACAGTTGATGAGATTAAGTCGGTTTATAAAACGTCTGATGCTGATGCTCTAAATGCCATAGGTAATGGCAGAAAACGTGATGAGAAATTTTAATTAGACAGAAAGGCAGGCATTGAGAATACGTTGGAAAAACGAGCAGAAACCGTTTTCAAACTAAGTACAGGCGAAACTCCGCGAATAAGTATAAAGAAAATAGAAACGGTGCCGAATAAATATAAATGGTCAAAGGCAGTGATTGAACGACGGTCGACGTCAGACGAAAATGAAGTATCAAATTTACAGAAAACAGTCCAACACGGAGACTGGAAAGTCTGATGGCCAAATTCGACTAAATGCTAAAAGGGCAAAAGGAAGAGAATAGGAAGGCTGCAGAGGAAAGAAAGAAGACAGAAAAAGGAAGGCAGGAAGGAGAGTGGGTGTACAAAAATTCAGCGGCTCGATAGAGCCTGCCAGATCGGGGAGCGGGCTGGACTCGGAAGAATAGCTTGCAACAACATCACTTTATTTCGACACACAAGAAAAGGTTTATTTCATTACAAGAGGATCTTTTTTAAGCTTTTTAAGAACAACGGAAAAACTCTTTTTTTGTCGACGACACTCTGCTCACTGCCGACTCTTATTCTTCCCTCTCTATTAGCTTTTTTGATTCGTCCGCCAGCTCTTCTTCCGGCGCTGCTATCGCCGCTTCTCCGCGCCTAATTTGACAACATTTCCGGCTGCTAACGAAACAGCGGGCAAGGGAGGAATTTTATGCGGTCCTATAAGATTTCGACCAAAGGCTGAACATGTGGAATGAGAGACTCGCGGCGTAAAACTCGAGGCACTGGCCAACTCCAGTCCCCTCTCACTCCACGCTAAGACCCGAAAGAAATCAGATTGAGTCAGAAGGCCTGGAAGAAGCTGCTGGAGGCCGACCCATGAGGGTGGCGTTGACAGCGTCATGACCCCAGGATCGCCTTCGGTACTTCAAATTGCAACGACTTGAACCATATGGCTGATAGAAGCCCGAAGGCTAGAACTGGGCTTAAAAAGTGCTACACTTGTGGCACTTTTGTAAATGACATAACAGCCCACAAGAAGTGCAGTCCAAGATGTGGTGAGCAAATTAAGTCAGATTCATGGGATTTTAAAAGGCAGGGGCGTGGAAGTCGAGAGAATGAAGATGGCCGCAGATGTGGTTATAGCAGTGGTCGCCCAAGTTCCCGGAACTTAGGGCATAAAAAGGACTCTAGCAATGTCAGAGATGAAAAAGACATCAAAGGCAGAAAGTGTCTGATCAAGGCAAAAAAAAAAAAAAAAAAACGCGTTGGGATCGAATAAAGGATAGTCTCTGACGTTGATCGAGCCCCTTAAAACTCTGTTTCAAACTCTGCAGATTGGGTAAATAATATAGATTTGGATGGAACTAATAAAATTAAATTGATCGATGATTCCGGAGCAACCGATCATTTTACTAAGTCGGAAAAATTATTTAATAATCTTGTCAAAAGAAAAATTGGAAAATTAAATGTACAATTTCAGACTCATCTGCAGATTTGAGAACGGAGGGAGTGGGAAGTCTGCTACTTAGGAATAGTAGTAACAAAGTGGAGTTGAACGAAGTAGTTTGTGCTCGGGACTTGGTTAGAAATTTACTCTCCTTACGATAATTTTCTGACATGGGTCTGTCCATCTATTTAGATGATTAAGAAATTTGCTTTTTCGATCCTGTTACAGAAAACGTCTGGATATAAGGAATATACCAAAAATCATACTGGACAGTCAAATTCATAAGGTCGTATATGGCATAAGAAAGTAATAGACTGACCGAAGACAGATCGAAAGTTATAGAAGAATGAAAATACTAACGGCAGAGTCAGAAGTACAGACTGGTCCTGTAAAGTCAGCTTTGGATACAGTATATAACTGATGAGTTTGGGAGCTCGATTAGAATGACTAAAAAAGGTGACAGTTCTTTGATTATATGTTCTTGATACAAGAAATAAAGTTTCACGATGTCGGAATAGTAGAAACTGAATTAATAAACGAAATGCACAGCTCTTTCACCGAAAAATATAAAGCATTTAAAGATAACAACGGGGAAATGTTATGGCATGTCAGATTGGGACATGCGTCTTTGGGATATCTCAGAGAGCTGCAGAAAGCATATCTGGAAATAAAAAGTCTGAAGGAGGCTGTTTTAGTGACGAAATAAGGACGTGTGAAGTGTGTCTGAAGACAAAGTTTCAAAAATTACCTTTCCCCTCCGTGCGAGAAAAAGCAGCCAGACCACTTCAGATCATCTATTCAGACACAATGTTAATTATAAGTCCGTCATCTTTCCCGAAAAGGTACAAATTTATCCCTGTATTTATTGATGACTTCTCGAGGTTTGCCATGGCGTACCCCATGAAAAACAAAAGTGATACGGGTGAATGTTTAGAAGATTTCGTCAAAGGCTGTAAAAATTTGTTAAGATATGATACTAAAGTGTGTTACCTAAGGTCAGACTAGGGTACAGAATTCACGGGAGGATCCACCCGAAAGGTGTTAGACAGTCTTGGAGCAGAACTCCAGTTGAGCTGTCCAGATACCCCCGAATTAAACGGCTCGTCGGGAGGGCTAAATAAAACAATTCAAATGAAAGTCAGCTCTCGTGTATGATTCGGGACTCCCGGAAAACATGTGGGACTTGGCCTTGAACGCGGCAGTTTTTGCGTACAATCGCACTCCGCTTCGTTCAAATAATATGGAAATCGCTTTGGGGAAGCTTGTGCCAAACAAAAAGATAGATATGTTAGATGAAAAGATTTGGTTGTGTCTCCTATATGAGAGCTCAGAGGAATACAGACACAAAATTCCAGGCCAAAGGAAAGATGAGAGCATTTATGGTGGGTTACACACCCACAGGGTATAGGCTGCTTTGCCCTGACGAAGGAAAATTCGATGAGAGTTAGTAGGGACGTCAGATTTAACGAACGTTTTGTATATGAAGACATAAATGAAAAAAAAAAAATTCGATTAAAAACTGGGAGAACGTGACAGTAGACATAAAACTAGATGAGTGGTTTTTGATCTTTGAGAAAGAAAGGGAAGAGATGACAACATTGGAGGGAGAGCCTCCAGTCGTACGAAGAAAATCAGGAAGGCCGAAAAAGTCAACAGAGCTAGAACCAAAATGCAGATACGAACTTGAAGTGTAAGAATCCAGTTATAGATGTCAGTTTTTTTTGGGTTTGGCTATTGCTGACAACCTCATAAAAAATCTAGCTTATAGAAAATACGATACAGACATGGCAGATAAAGATACGTCTACAGAAGATCTCACTCACTACCTGCTTCTGGCTGAAATAAGTAAAGACCCGTCTTCATATAAAGAAGCAATAAAGGCAGCAGATCGGGAAGGCTGGATTCGAGCGATACAAAATGAGCTTAATTCAATGGCGAAAAATGATGTATGGATTCTTACAGACAGACCCGTGGGTCTTATAAACGGCAGACGCCCAAATATAATTGACTCTCGCTGGGTGCTTAAGAAAAAGGTCGACTCTCAAGGACAAAAAAAATACAAGGCACGGCTGGAAATTCGGGGATTCAAAGACAAAAATGAATACGATTTGACAGAAATCTACGCTCCAGTGTCGAGATTGACCTTGATCAGAACGGTTCTAGCTCTGGTAAATAAATTAAGTCTAAATATATGTCAGTTAGACGTAAAAACAGCTTTTTTAAATGGTACTCTTGATGATGAAATATATATGGAGATAACAGAAGGTTTGAACTGCACAGACCAAGAACGTTAGGATAAAGTCTGTAAGCTGCAAAAGGCCTTGTATGGGCTAAAAGTCAGCCCTAAAAAATGGCATGAAAGATTTTCGAAAGCAGCTATTAAAATAGGTTTGAAGTCACACATTTTAGAACCATGTCTGTTTACTTGGCACGAGGCAGATAAACTTCTTATTTGAGTTCTATATGTTGATGACATGATTATTGCAAGTAATGATCCAAATCGCTTAAAGTATGTTAAAGAAAGTCTGCAAAGCGAATTTGAGATGACGGATCTCGGTGAAGTAGAATCTTTTCTAGGTATCGAAGTCAGAAGAGAAAGGGAGAGGCAGGTCTTAACCTTGACTCAGACCGATTATATAGATAAAATTTTGGTTAAACTTAAATTCGAAAATTCAAAACCCGTAAAAACTCCCATGGTCACTGGATATGTGTTGAATCAACAAAGAAAACAAAGAGAACAATTTGAAAGGCAGGATGATTTAAAGGAGACAAAATCGACAGAAAATGTTCCTTACCCTGTTAAATGGTTCCGGTACCACATGATAAAACCTGATATAAATTTCTTTTAGTAAACCGGACATAAAATTGCGAGGTATGATATTTCATCAGTAAATTTTTTATCTTCCCAATGTATCGATGTATATGATGTAAAAATATTTACCATGATTCGGAACGAAATATACCTGTATGTGGATAACAAGTACATCCCTATTAAAAGCTTCAATGCTGATTGATCAATCAACGTTGATTCCATGAATGACGGAATACTGAAATCAGTCGTAATTTACATTGTTGATTCAACACTGATTCAACATTGAATCAGCGTTGATTCAGCGTTGATCAAAACGTTAAAATTAAATTTTAAAAAATTAAAAAGTAGTAGAATAACATTTAGAGCAGATATATTGACTTATATGTAGGTACTATCCGTATCGTAACACCAAAACAGGGGGGTTCAGTTATTTGATGTGAAACTGCATTGAATACGCATTATATTTTTCTATTATTAAATTAACGTTTAAATCAATAATCAATTTTGAATCAATAATGTAAATTACGACTGATTTCAGTGTTCCGTCATTCATGGAATCAACGTTGATTCAACGTTGGTTCAGCGTTGATTTATCGCTAAAATCAACGTTGATTTAGCATTGATTAAGCATTGAAGTTTTTGATTGGGAAATGGTAATTTACATCAAAATAGTCGTACATATTGTTTTATGTAGGTTATTTTCTGATTTTGCGTATGACGAACCTTGATTTTTTTTTAAAATTTTTCGACTTGTTTGTATTACCCGTCCAGAATTAAATATTCCTATTTAATGACGCAAACTTTATGGCATAGGTTTTTCTTGATGCACTTCTGATAAGCTTGAATAAGAAAATTCTTTATACATTTGTATTATGTCTTACAA
The DNA here is from genome assembly GCF_000648655.2 of Copidosoma floridanum. The sequence goes on from NW_019379572.1 coordinate 598,949, forward strand.
GCAAATAACTATGCATAAACTGTATAGGATCATACATATTTAACTTCATATATATTATTTTTTTCTTAGTATTTTGATGTATTCTTGGTATTTAAGGTCTTATAAAATATGTCAGGTGCAAATACACACATATGTTCTTATAATTTTAGTCTTTAAATGGTGTCATATGATGTTATTATATGATTCTCGTCTAATTTCTACTGGTTTGGTATTCAATGCGGATATGACTGACAATGTCAACATGAAACTTTTTATCTTAAGGCCCATGGAGCTGAGCTTGCCAAAATATTGTGTAAATATTAAACGAACAACTACAATTGTGATATACACGTTCTGACGTGTGCTTCAATGTAACGGATTCACAAGATATCGATGGATTCCCGAGTGACGTAGATACATTTATATCAGTTAAACGATTTATATCAGTTTTTCTTCATTCGAATACAATGCTGCCATAGCTCAGCGGTTACACGTTGGATTCATATACCTGTGGACTCCGATTCGATTCAAACTCACGGTGAAATTTTTCACATTTAATTTTCAGGGTGGTAATTAATACAAAGTTATGTAAGTACCTGATGAATGATAATAATTGTCAGACTAAAATTTATGAACTATATAACATTAAATAAATACTTAGTATTTAAGATATGATCTATATTGAGGCTCTTGAGTACGTAATGAAAACACATAAGATATATGTAAAGATTGTCTAGTCAAAGGCAAGCCTCGAAAAAAGGCACGCTTAATACGTTTTTTATTTTTACAAATGATTATTATAAATTTCAATAAAGTATTTTCATTTGACTGAAAATATGTTTGAATTTTATAATAGTGTATTAATCAAATTTCCCAAAAGATTTGAGTTCTAGTCAGACATCCAGTCATTTTTTTAAAAATATTAAATTTTCAGTCACGTATATTAATTAGCTGACCGTATAATTACAGGTAAAATGTTTGAATATGATCGTGCGTAAAACATAATAAGCACGTTATAACATCATATCACACGTATCGTAATAATTTAGTGGATCCTGATAAATAATTTGGTAATGTAATTAATCTCATACGACATGATACAATTTTGTGTCTGCTCTATACTCTCCCTAAAACAACCTATAAACAATCGTAAGACGTATGTTTGAACAGAGATGAGTAGAGAGATTGCTAACGCCAATGCTACGGCGTGAGACAACTTTTTTCCACTGATCGGGGCGACCCGCCGCGGCCAGCCGTCGAACCAAGGCGCACATTTTTCGAGAGTGCAAGACTCGTATCGAAGAGCGTGCGCCTACAAGAAGAGAAGTGGATTCGCGTGGAAATGAGCATATAGGCGCACATTTTGGCGACACGTAGAAGGGGTATTGGGGTATACCGAATGTGTGCCTACGAGGAGAGGAGTGGAAATGTTGACTATAGCTATATATCTGAGCGCACAGCCAAAGCAAGCGACGACATGAGTTTTTCTCTTTTGACTGCAACCGAGTATATGCTATATATATTTAACTGACTCTTACTCTCTCGCTCTTGCTTGAATGATATCTATCAATCTTACATTCGATTAAATCGTGAAACTAAATGCTCATATAATTATATGCACAGAATTTGATATCAAAACATTTTTTTTTTCCGTACGTTAATACTTAATTTGAAATCTAGTATTATTTTGAAAAAATGATCAGCTTAATTTTTTTAAGGATAACAGTTCAGCTATAACCACTGGTTAATTATTTTTCCTCATCATATATAATTGTTATGAACTGTAGGACAAGCCCCGGAGGTTATCGATGAACATATGTGACTTTAAGATCTCCTACCCTCGAAGTTTCGATAGCTAAGGTAGTAAGGGCTTATGCCACTACTGTTCTCGTTTTGCGATCTGAGGATCGATTCCAACTGTCGGCAAATTTTTTTTTTAACGTGATTCATCATTCTAGTTTATTTTCTTTTTATTTATGTTTTATTGAAATTTATAAATAATATTAACAAACCTTTTTTTCCCTATACATCGAAATACATTTTTTTAATACTGATTATGTTAAATAATTTCATAAGCTGATACTTATCGTTAGCATGGCCATTTCGGAATTTCATATAAATTCTTATAAATTATCGAAAATTATGTTCAAGGTTAAACTTTTACTTTTTTGAAATTCATAATGTAAGTGACAAGTGGTTGTAACTACCAGTTAAAAATTTTAAGTAACGTAACAGTTAACTAGATATATAAGATCTGTTTTTCATTACCGTTCAGATTTTTGTTGCATAATTTTCAAAGGTATTAAGTTTTGATACTTACATACGCTAATTAAAAGTTTGCTATACCTTAAATTTTTTTACAACAAAAGACGGAAAATAAATGTTTAGGGAGTTTTATGTAAGTTTTCTTGTGCCTCCGAAGATTATGAATATTGTATAGATAGATAAAAATATCGATCAGAACAGCTTAATCATTTCTTGGAAAAAAAAAAATAAAAATTAATGAAAATTATGTATAAGGATTTTTT
>NW_019379572.1:607384-635450 GCF_000648655.2 Copidosoma floridanum
ATAAAAATTATAAACAAACGAAACGTAATAAAACAAGCATTATGAAAATGTATACCTAAAAAAAAAAGCATAGGTCAGATTCGAAGCCCAGAGCGCAAAAGCTAATCGAGCATTCTTGACCGCTCAGCTATCGATGACAAACATTCTAACTGAGTCATTAGCCATACATGAACTGTTTAACCAGGTATGAGGGCTTTAATTAAAATTGGAAATTTTTATTCAAATTTTGTTGTTTTAATTATGTTGTAATGGAAGATTATTGTTTTAGTGTGTATTGCTCGGAATTCCGCTTTGGCCTTCTATACTTAAAGAGGATATATTCTATATTCTCTGGTAATGTATAAGTTCTTTTTCATCAGAGCTTAGGTTACATATATCTGCTCTGTTCCCCCACGACCGCCACTCGTGGATACGACTATACCTATATATACGGAAGGGGGCCAACCAATCAGAGGCGTGTAAGAGAGAGAAAGGTTGTACTGCTATTTGTCTTTTGTCTCTCTCATCTCGTCTCGCGGTCCGAGCATACAATGCTTCCTCCATGTATATATTCTCTAAGCACGTTGCTAACGGTTGGGGGTCAGTCATAGACACATAAGAAAAATAGACTGCTCGTTCTAATGTATGGCGCTGAAGTACAAGTAGAAGAAAACACACCATTGAACGTGGGTGTCTCTCTCTCTCTCTCGTACCTTACTACCTTAGACAATGTGCGAGAGACAGATACCCACGTTCGATGTCGTGTCTTTTTCTACTTGTGCTTTAGCGCCGTACTTAAGGGGGCTCCTACGACTACTGCTGAGGTCAAAGACAAACAAAAAATAAAGTTTTGTTTTTCAATAAACAAATGTGTCTGGAAATCATTATGATATTTTTAATAACATATGAAGTGGGAAAAATGATATTTATGTCTGTAGTTTAACTTTGTACGAAAAATTAATTATTGTTTTGACCAGTCTAGTGCATACGAGGGTACACCACCAGACCAGACCACCTGTGTTGGTGTAGTATAGCGATGTAATATATAGGTATATGGTATATATATGTCGTGAACAAGTACGTCTGCTACCCACGTGACCTCCTGACCTCCCGGAGACTATTTATTTATTTCCATCACAAATATCTCGCTAAAATGGTTCTTTAACCACAATTTTTAATACAGCATATTACAGAAGAAGACTTCATCTACAAAACGTTTATATTCAGTCTGCTGGGACATTTAATTTAGGTTTATTATTAACGAAAACAAATTGTTTTTCACGCTGCCTCATAGGGACACGTGCTAATAGTTACAACTTTAAGCTCAGATTTCTCAAAATTTTGACACATTCGAAATATAATTTAGACCACCATTAAATTCAGTAGACTTTTATTTACAAGAAGTAATATATCTCTGTTTGGGGACTCTCGTGAAGGAGCCCCTTTAAGAACGAGTAGTCTTTATTTTTCATATGTCTATGGGGTCAGTAAACTAAGGCTAGCTGACGCAACCTCTCCCTACTGTTGGCAATGTGCGAGAGAGACAGATATACACGTTCAATATTGTGTCTCTTTCTACTTTTGCTTCAGCGCCGTACAAAAGAACGAGCAGTCTACTTTTTATATGTCTATATGTGTGCTGCCAGTTCTGCCAGACTGCTAGAGTGGAGCGCGTGCGTTTTCTCCCTCAGTGCATATAACTATTTATGAGAATAAAAGGTTTGTTCATTGATGCACCTTGAAGCGCTCCGAGGCGACCGAGCGATCTATAAATGAACACGAGTTCTTTGTCGGAGAACTCGGAGGAGTCGGAGGCATAGAGATATATAAGAATAGAGGAGAAAAGGGGGCGTGATGTGCGGCGGCAGAATTCGCTACGTAACGGGGCATCTATCTTTGTCTGGCAGTTATGTTATTGGTCAAGTCCTACATGAGATTGAATCAACTGTAGGATTCAGGACGAAGAAGTAGCCAATGACGGTTTTGGCAACAAGGACAAATGCCCCGTTACACTTAATTATGTTGTCGCTGCCGCTAAAGGGCTAGTAATGCTAGTATTGCGCTTTTCCCCTCTATTCTTGTACCTCTATGGTCGGAGGCCTCCGAGACATCTTTATACTATATAGGTTCACTAACTATAACTGCTCATTGTTCAGAAACATCAGTAAAAAGCGGTGAGTATACCTATATAGTATAAAGACGTCTCAGAGGCTTCCGAGTTCTCCGACAAAGAACTCGTGTTGATTAATAGATCGCTCGGAGGCCTCGGAGCGCTCTGAGCGCTCCAAGGTGAATAAATGAACAAACCTAAAATATGACAACAGTGTTTTGGATCTCCACGATTCAAGAAGTTCCTTAATTTTGTCTAATGACAGTACTTAATGACGCGGCTTGTTAAAATTTTAGACCACCTTTAAGCCTTAGGCCGTGGTCACATGGAGAGCGTAGCGCGTGCCGCGTAACCATTACCTCGCGTACTTTACCTCTCTCTCACTCTCATGGGCTAAAACGGTTACGCGGTACGCGCTACGCTCTCGCGGTGTAATCCGCAATCATCACCAGCAGTTGCATATGTGAGACGTTACAACGTTCTGTAACTGCTGGTGGTGATTGCGGATTACACCCCATGTGCCCGCGGCCTTAGCTTTAGTAATCGAACACATCTAGTTGTAACCTTCCAGGCTTCTTATGAAAAATTGTCTACTTTTTCAGTGATGCAAAATATTAATCATCTAAAATAGTTACGAATCCATATTGAAATAAACTTTAAGATTGAAACAAGAATTTTAATAAAAGTTGCCTGAATAGTTCATTGTTATCTAAATAACGCTTTATCCATTTGACTGGTTTTTATACAAGGTTTTAAATACTTCCTAACTGATTCAAAATGTCTTTAGCTGATAAACTTTTAGCAGATCTTGAAGATGATGCTGATATTCAAGAAGAAGAAATACTAGAACAGTTTTTCCCAGCATCCTTGTCGTCATCTAAATTAACAGAGAAAGGTGAGCTTATTTTTTTTCCTCATTTACAAACCATCTACTGTTAACTGTAAATTTGAACAGATATAATGACCATGTATGTTTACCAATAACATTAAATTTGGCAGAAATTAAAGTTGATTCAATTAAAGAACTTGCAAAGTTGCGAGACTCACCATTAATGCGAAAAGTCACATCCAGTATTGACAGTTATAGTAAAATTACAAGAAAATCTGTGGACATTGTTGGTCCAGTAGAATCTGACCCAGAATATCAGTTAATTGTTGAAGCTAATAATTTGGCTGTTGAAATTGATACTGAAATTGGTTTGTTAGACAACAGCAGTCTGTCTTATCGATTATACTGCACTATTATATTAATAGAAAAATATCCTTTTAGCTACTATACATAGATTTACAACAAGTAAATACTCCAAAAGATTTCCAGAACTTGAATCCTTAGTTGTTGAACATTTAGAGTATTTAATGACTGTCAAAGAATTAGGTAATGACTTAGATAAGGCTAAAAACAATGAAATTCTACAAAAGTTTTTAACTCAGGCTACTATTATGGTTGTATCTGTAACTGCTTCTACAACACAAGGGTGATTATCTTGTTTTTATTAATAACTTTTTAAATTTCATTTTAATACGTTTTTTCTGCAGTGCCCATTTATTAAGAAAAAGTAAGTCAATTGAAGGTAAAACAATAAATTTTTTAAAACGTCAATTTTAACCCTACTACTTATGAAAGGTAGTTATGAGGATGTCTTTCGATTTAGATTTCTACTTTTGAAAATAGTAATATTGTTAACTCAATATAATAAGTGATTGATACCAGAAAATTATTTTTTTGAAGAGATGGAATCATTAAAACTACTTTTTATAAATAGTTATTAAACTTGGCCATTTTAAAAACAAAATAATTCACTATTTTCCCTTTTAAATTACCTTTATATTAAATTCGACTTACATGGACAGCCAATATTTATGCATCATATTTACCTAATTTAATTTTGTATTCTACATCTGTAAAAGAAGGGAAGTTTGCTTTCATTAATTCAACAGATAAATTTATACAGAAAATTTATAATTTAGATTAGTTCATCAAACATCTATTATTTGAAAATGAAGATTCTGTATATGAATAAATTTATTTTTATTTTCTACGGCACAGGCAAGAACTTACACAATTAGAGTTACAAGCTATTGAAGAAGCATGTGATATGGCTATAGAGCTGAACAGCTTAAAACAGAAAATATTTGATTACGTTGAAAGTAGGATGGCTTTCATAGCTCCAAACTTGTCAGCCATTGTTGGAGCTTCAACTGCTGCAAAATTAATGGGTTTGTAATTATAGTGTTTTTAAATCTATGACTTTTTTCAGTCGTTCTGTAAATTCTTATAACAAAAAAAAAAAAATTCAATTCCATTAAACACTCCTAGGAGTAGCTGGAGGACTGACTAAGCTATCAAAAATGCCTGCTTGTAATATTCTATTATTAGGTGCCAAAAAGACTACTCTTACTGGCTTTTCACAAGTAACAGCTTTACCTCATACCGGGTTTATTTTTTATTCCAAAATTGTTCAGGATACAACTTCAGTAAGATTGTATTAAAATATATTAAAAACGTAGATGTTAATGTGGTCTGCAAATAGAAAGTAAAAGGATGTTATAACTACAATGGTTTATTTAATCTTGTAGGACTTATGGAGAAAAGCTGCGAGACTTGTAGCTGCCAAAAGTACACTGGCTGCTCGTGTGGATGCTTGTCATGAAAGCACAGATGCACACATTGGTGAACAATTACGAGAAGAAATAGAGAAGAAACTAGACAAACTATTAGAGCCTCCTCCAGTAAAGTTTGTCAAACCATTACCTAAACCTATTGATCCGGGTAGAAAAAAGCGTGGTGGTAAGAGAGTTCGCAAAATGAAGGAACGATACGCTATTACAGAGTTCAGAAAACAAGCTAACAGAATGAATTTTGCGGATGTAAGTATACTAGAATACGCCATTGTAATGTACAATAATTATTTATACCAATTGTGTACAATTGAAAAAAAAAAAAAAAAAAAACAAGCGAAAATTTCATTTATTTCGGAGTTTTAGGGAAAATGAGGGTATGGGTCCCGAGACTCGTTGCAAAAGTGAAAGATCAAAGTATCATCCCCATTCATAAAAAAACTATATTTGTAGATGTCAGATAGAAAGCAATACTTCAATGTGTGATTTTCACTTTACCTTAATTAACTTAACTAATCAAGCCTTTCGCGAACACAGCTTCGATGTATTGTTAGGGTGCGTTTAGACGCAACATCAACAGAGTGTGCAATGCAATTAACGCAATACTATCTAGATAGAAGGCGGAAAAAGTACTGCTATTGCAGCCGAGAGAAATTGAACAGTGTGCCCTGTTCACATATAGGGCGTCAATACTTTTCTGGAATCCATTCGAATGAGCGAGTGCGAGAGAGAGGGCACATAATTCGTCATCTCTATCGCACTCGTGCATTCAAATGGATTGCAGATTGCTACTGACGCGCGATGTGAACAGGGCACACTGATCAATTGCCGTTTGCAAGGGAGGTAATGGACAGCTATTTGTTTGACATGTGTCTAACGCATATTTGTAAGTTATAACTAAAAAGGGGAGACGAATTATTTCGGAATTCCGGGATCGGAATTTTCAGAATCCAAATTACCAAATTAGTATTGCAGCACCACTGCATAAGTTGTTACGATCGGACATAAAATTTGAAAGGATGAAAAACGAAAATAAGGCTTTTGAAGCTCTAAAAGAGACTCTAATTAAGAAGCCAATTTTGCAGCCGTTCAAATCGAATCGAGAAACCGAACTGCACACGGATGCAAGTGCGCGAGGGTTGGGTGTAAACCGTTGAACAAGTGAGACCGAAAGGAATTATTATTTCAGTAAGCTTGAGCTGCCCGTAGTAATCTGATGTGTATCACATTTACGACCCATGTTAACAAATATTCGTTTTAAAATAGTAACTGATTGTCAAGCATTATTATTTCATTATACACAACGGACGCGGAACACTTAAGCTGTAAGGTGGCATTATTTACTAAGTGTAGTATATTAAGGGAGGGGTAAATACACAATAACACACGCACGTTGAACTTACTAGTAGCTTTATTGCTTATAAGGTACACACGAAGAATCGAACGATGAGCCGTTATGAGGTTAGAGAATCTGCCTCAAGCATGACCACACAGTGCTGTAGTCAGAGGTTGTCTCGCGGGAATGTGCCTGCTGCCCACAGCCCGAGTTGCACACGAACGCTCATCCACCACGCCACACACCCGACATACCACGCGCACATACACGTATTTACACCACAATCCTTATAAATGAACACAACTTTATGGGAATTACAAATTGTGTATATCACGGGGTTTTGAAATACGCGTCAATCGCCTCGGTTCAATGCTTTGCTGCACAGTTTTGTTTTTTCTAGCATCGCTATGAATCGGTTCGGGTGTGCTTACACTGGCCTTCGCATATACCGCATCGCTTGCGTTATGATCGCCCACACTCAAATCTCGCACTTCCAAAATGTCAACATGGGATTTGTTTTTCCCCGTAGCAGAAGCCACTAAAGAGTAATTAATTGGAGGCAGTTTACATTCTTTTAAACGGTTGACGTGGCGTCTCCAGACCAAATCATATTCTGTTCCAACCGTATATGACTTGGGGCCCATTCTCTCAACAATTTCAGATTTTTTTCAATTGTTTTTGCTAAAATCTTTGGCTATTACTGTTTGTCTTTCGTTAAACACAATGTTTCTATTGCCCGCGAAATCTCTCTTTTGTGCCTTCTGCTTTTGGTTTACTTGAATTTCCATTGACACTCTTAATAAATCGAGCCACGTTTTGAACTTCCTACCAATTTGCAACTCCGCAGGTGAAATTCCCGTGGTGACGTGCGGAGTAGATCTGACATGAAACAAAAATTTAGCTAAGGCTTCCCTTTTTGGCAAGCGAAGTACTCCCTGAGAGCAACTATAGTATATTTTGACGAGATGTCCGGAACTGCCTTGACGTCGACCCACTTGGAGTGTACATCCACTACAATAAGATACATAGCGCCGTCAAAGGGGCCCAAAAAATTGGTGTGTAGGCGAATCCCTGGGGCTTCGGGCCAGTCCCTGACATGCAGGCTGGCTTTCGAAGGATTTCCCGCGAATTTCAAACATAATTCGCATTTCATGGCCAAATCCTCTATATCCGTGTCTATTTTTGGCCACCATATATATGACCTAGCCAGGGCCTTTATCTTTACCACCCCCATGTGGCCGTCGTGAAGTTCATTTAAAACGGATGAACGGAGCGACTCTGGAATTATCATCCGGTGCCCCCACAATAAACAGCCGTTCTCCAAAGACAATTCGTGCTTCTTACGCTTGAACGCCTTGAATTTGTCGTTAATTTGCTATGGCCATCCGTATTTTATATAATTAAAGACGGCTTCTAAAATGCGACTAGATTTCGTGGCGGCCTGCACGTCCTGTGCGGAAAGAAAATTTACACTATCGGTTACAAATTTTAAATAAGAGTATTCAGTCGCTGCGCTTTTGGTCACAGCTTTACCACTTAAACGTGACAAACAATCTGCAGAGCTATTTTTATTTCCCTTAACGTGTTAAATATTGCAATCATAGCCAGAAAGAAACACCGCATAACGTTGCAACCTGCTCGCCGACATTTGCGGAAGACCTTTTTTACTACCAAATATAAAAATAAAGGGCTTATGGTCTGTAACCAGTAAGTTAGACGAGTATAGAAAAGCTCAGTCAGAGCGGACTCTCGAAGAAGAGAACAAATAGCTGCGCGATACGCTGTTAAAAGCCAATGAAAGTATCGCAAACTTGACACGAGTAAGCTCAGCCTTTACAACTTACCAGAGCCAGTCACAAATGAGGAATATGACGTTCCAACACTCATGAGAAGGACAAAGCGACAACGTGCCGGCGAGAAGGCGTGAAACAATATTCAGCGAGCTGGCCTTTGCAAATCTCTCAGGATCGCAAGCTACACTACTCGGAAACAGTCGATTAAGTGTAGCTATACCGTCAACGTCGTCACATATTTTAGCGCCACCACCACACACAACGATCGAACCCTTAGAGCTACATGCACCAGTCGGCTGGGTGCAAGTGATATGCCTGGTATGCGCGGTAACAAGTGCATACACGGCATCGGTAAGCTACCCGCAAATGAGTGGATACTCAACGGCGCCACCTGCGCGTACAACGCAGACACAAGCGTTCATGACGTGGCCACATACGTATGCGGTGAGCTCGTAAACGTGCCCGATGTACTTTAACCTGCCCCCGTATTCGGCTGCACCACTCGACTCCATACGTCAAGCTTGGTCGGGGGGGGATCTCTCGCCTCCAGTGGAAATACAGTCGGGGTCAGGCAGGTCGTACGTCGACTCTGGATGCCGGGACTTAGGACAAATTGTCCGGCGATGGAACGTAAAGTTCATGGGTGAAAGTCACGACAATTTCGACACTTTTCTCACGCGCATTACCGAGTGCCACGCGGCCTCGGGTGTGACGGAAGTAGAGCTTTTTCAAGCTCTGCCGGAACTTATGATCGGCATTGCAGCGACGTGGTTCCGCAACAAATGCGACCAATGGATCAGCTGAGCCGATTTTGTAGCTGCAGGGCAGGAGAGGTAAGGCTCAGGCGAAGAGGTTCAACGCCGTCTAACGTCAGATGTGCAAATGCGCACCCAGTACGCTGGTGAGCCTGTACGAAATTTCTTAACACAGATTAAGAATATCGTGCGACGAATTCAACCTCCATGGCCGGTCGAACGTCAGTTGGACCTGTTCCACAGGAATATGCGTCATGAGTTACAGGATCGAATCCGATGAGACGAGGTACGCAGCATGGCAAAGCTACTGCGAAGAACCACCGAGGCTGAGCGCCTCTTGGAGCTTAGGAGTGTGTTCCATGAACCATCCTCATCTGAACACTTTTACCTGCCAGAACCGGCGTACAAGCCCAAGGCTAAGGCTACAGGGGCCAAGAAACAGCCAAGGATTGCGGGTATAAGCGAAGCCCAACCGTTGAATGCCAGTTCACAAGAGATAACGGCCATCCGCAGCGTACAAGCTGCCCTTCGAAAAGGAATCGAAGAGCTGCCAAAGAAATTGGCTAATCCTCCTAAGGTAGCCGTGTTCGATATGATGGACGAGTACTCGGCAGAAATAATCGGTAAGAAGAAGGTCAGAAAACTTGCTATTGACGAGGATATGGTGAAGCTGCTGCTTGACCTTCTTTATGTCGAGAAGCGTCGAACAGGCCTGGCTAAATATGCCAATGAACAAAAGCAGAGCTCCCGCTCCTCAAACGGTCCCAGTCAACAGGGGTGACGATCACCCTCACCTCCTTCGCCCAAGAGAAATGGACGCTGTAGTTCGGGTTCGCGCTCACTGAGGTGGAACCCGAACGTGGGGTCAGGCACGAGAGATCCTGGCACCCGGAGAGACAGGTCCCCTTCGCAAGAGTCACAGCCGCGCTGCTATAAATGCAATCACTTAGGCCATTATGCTCGGGACTTTACTAATAAAACGCTGGGTAACGAGAGGAGGCAGACGTAAGCGAGGGTATAGCGCCGCCTCTCTCTCCCAAACCCTCACAGACCGCGGTAGCATCGGAGGAGGCGCGCCGGTGGTGGCTACAGCTTTAAGTAGCCGGGTACAAGCTGCGAGCGCTATACGACCCCGGTGCTACCCACACCGTCATGCGAGCAGTTGGGATCCAGATAGTGAACTCCTGCGGTCGTCAGCTCTGCCCCACGCTAAGAAGCGCAGCGATGGCCGACGGATGGCCGTCTCGACCTTTAGGTCTCGTCACTCTACCTTTCGAACTAGGAGAGGTTAAACGGGACGTGGACGTCACTGTACAGCCCGAGTTAGACGCTGATTGCTACGTCTGCGCTAACTTTATTAATGCTTTTGGGACCGTCCACGATCCCGTGGATAGAGTCCTGGTGCTAAAAGGACAAGGGACCAAGGTTCCCCTAGAGGTAGCAGGACTGTCAGCGACAGGCAAGGTCCAACTCGCGGCCATCTGGATGAAATCTCGTCTAATAACTCAATTAGATTCCATCAATACATAAACATTCAGGATTTTGGATGTGTATTATTATTAAAATATTTTATCTAAAAAGAGTAATTTAATTTATGTAATTAGCTGTAAAAAAATTGCTGAGAATCATACAGTAAAGTAGTTTAATAAAAGAGAAAAAAAGAAAAAAGCATAATAGGTGAAAATCCTTAAATAGTATTTATAAGAATATTTTCTTTGTTCGATTAATTTATGGATTTTTTGTACAAATTAACCTCTGCACACATATATGTATTCAAAACATCTTCATATGAGCTATTTTAACCAAAAATTTAGTAAAACCATTGTAGATGACCTTATCCATGTTGTAAAGACTTTGTTTCCATCCATTTTGTTTAGTATGAACGATATGTAAAGTCATTAAGATTTTCAATACAAACATTTCAAAAATAGTATTTTCCTGAAAAGTTATGATTACCCCATAAAAATACCTTTCAACGAAACAAAAAAGTTAGGTAAGTTTGACGTGTTGTTGAGTTCATGTTTTAATGTAAGGAATTTTTGAAGCCTTCATACACTGGCAATGAATAGTATTCTTCCTAATGAATCTGTAGCCCTGAAAAATTCTAAAATTCAAACATAAAAACGGTAGAGTTTTTTTTTGCGCAACATACCTTTTGTATGACACTTGTGTTATAATACTGTTTAGTACTCGTACTTTAACATAATCAAACTCAATAATATTGACTTTTGACTGATACTTTATGCAAACCTCACATTAAATACAATAATGCCTTTCTACGTTGAAAGTATATAAATATATTAGAGAATTATTTTAATCCATTTAAAAAAAGGTTTATTTACAGTACCAAAAATTCAATATTATTAAGTTTTATTTTACTAAAGTACAAGTACTAAATAGTATTACAATACGAGTGTTATACAAAATGTATGTTGCGCAAAAAAAAACTCTACCGTTTTTATGTTGGGATTTCAGAACTTTTCAAGGCTACAGATTCATTAGGAAGAATATTATTCATTGCCAGTGTATGAAGGCTTTAGAAATTTCTTACATTATTAAAATATCAACTCAACAACATATTAAACTCACCTACTTTTTTTGTTTTGTTAAAAGGTATTTTTATGGGGATGTATACTACTCTCACTGTCGAGAGATCATGCGGTGGTGGTGGGGGGACGGACAGGAACAAAGGGGACAAGAAAAAGTGTAATGATTTTCCCTGTTTTCGTCAAGTGAGGGCCCTACATAAGAAGCTCCGCTTTAAAAATCGCAATGTAACATGTTACTTTATGAAATAATCACTTAAAATGGTATTTATATCATCTATGGAAATCTGCCAATTTTTTGGGTACAAAATATTACTTTAAGTTTAACCCATAAAGTTTTCAAAAAATCCATAAGTTGGTTATTAAATAAATTAAGAAAAAAGGGAGCAAGTATGCGTAAAAGCATGTATGTGAATTCATCCACATAAGAAAAACAATTGCTAGCTTTACTGCACACATTAGCGTTCTTCTTACTTCCCTAAACCTTCCCCTACTAACCATGTAAAGAACATCCTTAAGTAAAAAAATAACTTCAATCATGAATGAAAAAATTGTGAATGAATAAAACACAATAAAAATCAATTATAGTACTGGTATAAAACAAAATAATTTTTTTTTAATTTTTGTAAACTTTGAAAAATTGTATAAACAATTATTTATTTATTGTAAAAGTAACAAATTAATTATATAGGGAAAAATATATATATATGTTGTAGGAAAGCTGCGCTGCTAAAATATATTAATTTGCATTTTAAATCTTGTCCAAGCAACAAGAATAATTGCAGACCCTTCTGGAATGCTACGTTTAGCGTGAAGCTCCCTTAGGACGCACTTCATGGGTCGAGCACGAGATCGAGTACACGACCTTATGGCTAATCAAGCAGAAATTCTACCCTGTATCGGATAAGATTCAGGAGGTCATACACGCCCTAATGAGTGAGGTGTTCGAAAGTGGAGTGATCAAGCTATCCAATAGCGGCTGTGCAAGTCCCGTAGTCATGATACGTTAAAAGGATGGCAAGTATCTGTTTTGCGTTGACTACCGGAAGGTGAACGCTGTCAGCGCCCGACGTGTATCCATTGTCACATATGGATACCATCTTGCGCAAGCTGAGAAAAGTGCGTTTCATTTTGATCCTTGAGTTTTGCAGCGCGTACCACCAGATACCGTTAGCCGAGGAGGCTAAGCCGGTTACAGCATTTACAGCGCCAGGGGGGGGGGGCTTTCAGTGGCTGATTGACCGCCTCATTGGGCCAGAACTCGAGCCCTATGCCTATGCCTACCTCGATGACATAATAATTGTCATGGAGACATTATAGGAGCATCTCAAATGGCTAACGCATGTACTGAAACGCGTTCGTGATGCAGGACTTACTCTCAACTGAAAGAAAGCAAGTTCTGCCAATCAGAGGTGAGATACCTCGATGTTCTTGTAAACCGAGATGGTTTACGATCGGATTCGGCCAAGTTAGAGCCAATTACGGCATTATGGCAAAGCCATAGCTTCGAGGTAGAGCACCGGAAAGAGACTTAAAACTGTGTATCCGACGCCCTGTCGTGAATGCACAGAAGGACGAGAGTGGCGCCGTTGTGGCGTTAGTATGAGGACCCCCTGCTGGAGATCCTTGGTACCAAGACATGGTACAAAAAGTACGGGATAACCCACGGAGACAACCGCGATGGAAAATCGTTGGGGCGATACCTATACGCGTATCGCCCTGACGCGTGATGCCATGGTTGACAAAACTTTTGGTGACACTGAAGCCTGGAAGCTGGTAGTACCTAAAAGCCAGCACGACCAAGTACTCCAGGAGTGGTATGACATGCCATCTACCAGCCATATAGGCTGCGAGAAGACATTCACGCGTGTCTTCTGGTTGTATAACTGGCCGGGATATTACCAGGATGTCGCCCGTTACGTGCGGAACTGCTTGGTTTGCCATCAAACCAAGGTACACCAGAGGCTACCTCCGGGACTTATTGGGTGAAGGATCATCACCGCTCCATGGCAGGTCGTAGCAGCCGATACGATGGGCCCCCTACCGAAGACGACGCGCGGCCATGAATATACCCTCGTGATTGAGGATTTACTTAAAAGGTGCGCTGAAGCTGTGCTGCTACGACGAGCTAATGAAAAGGCTGTCGTGAGCGCGCTGAGAGAGCGCGTCATCTGCCGCCGTGGTACCCCGGAACCGCTGCTGACGGATAACGGCACCGAGATCCGAAACCAAGACGTCCATGGGTTCTTGGAAAGCCTGGATATACGACACATGCTTACGCCATCGTATCACCTGCAGGCAAACCCAGTCGAATGTCTGAACCGCACGATCAAGACCATGATCCGTGCCTTCGCCAAAGCCAATCATAGGTCATGAGACGAAAAGCTGCCCGAACACGTGCTCACCTATAACATAGAGAGGCATACTTCTACAGGTTCCCCCCCCCCCATGATGCTTAACAGTGGTAGGGAACCATGTGCCCCAGGTACGTGGAAGCAGCCTAGCGAAACGATAAAGCACATGCCAATGCCACCCGCCATTACAATTCTAAACATCGTGACGTGGTTTACGCCCCTAATGACCAGGTATGGCGGGAGAACCACGTCTTATCCTCGACCACGCAAGGCGTGGCAGCGAAATCGGCCCCAAAGTATGTCGGCCCCTTTACCGTTGTGAGAGAATTGGGTTCCAACACCTACGAGTTGGAATCTGAAGAAAGCACGCGCTCAAGCCCTATTCGCGTGGGGCAGTTAAAACCTTACGTGAGTAGAGCCTCGGCGACGGTGGGAGAAGATCCCTCTTCTAACGACTCGGGGTCCGAAAAAGAAGTGGTCATCTCTCCTCAACCACCGTTGGAAAGCGGTGAACAGGCGAAGCGCGACACGCTTAATGCGAACTTACTTGATGTAAGCGAAGCTGCTGGACCAGCCGAGCCAAAGCAAGGCCGCCCACGTAAAGCGACCGTAGTGTCAAAGCCATCCGCCGCGGCTAAGACACCTGCGAGCGATGGCAGACCACGCGACGATGTCTGAACATGCGACCAAGCGACGGGTCCGTCGCTAAATAACGCGCTCTATTTGCAATCTCGACAACTAACGAGTTGTTAGTTTTGCAAGTGCCTCCATCCAAACCGATCCTGTTTTGTTTTTCCCTCTCCCAGTAATCTTCCCCAGAGCCTTCCCGAATGGCCCTTAGGAGGTAGAGTTGAATACCTCCGGTATCCAACGTCTAGTCAGGGGGTATGACAGTGTGATACCATCAAGACATCATCGGTAGGCTAGGACAGATAAAGAAAGAGGGAAAAGAGGAAAAGTGAAGAGGACAGTTAAGAAAAGAGGTAAAAGAGGGCGGATTAGCTTGGGCCGGCGAACGCGCGTGAAGCGAGTTTTTTTTTGTGGTTTGCGAGGAGCGATTTCTTCAAGGCTATTACGTAAGAAGCGATTTATTGATTTTGATGCGAGAAGCGTTGATTGGAGTTTTCTCCGTTTTTGGCGGTTGTTGCTACTGCGGCTGCCCTTGAGTGCCCCCGGTGCAGTGTTTGATGCAAAGCGTCCAGGCCCTGTTGAGATAGCAAGCGATGCCAGACTCAAGGTCATCAGGGCCAACCTCGACGACATCGTCCTTCGAACGCTGCCAGTAGGGACGCCTACTGGCCTCAGCGTTCCCACTCGATCACTACTCCTGCGAGATCCGGTCTAGCAGAGGCATCGCCTAGGAGATTATAAGCGCCCGTGAGTACCTGCCAACAGGCAGTTTGATTGTAAAGGGCAATGCCCCTCGATTAGCCAGCGTTGTCTGCCTGTGCCGCGATTTTGCGCCGCGAGCACATCGAGCAATCGTGCTCGACGTGTGAGAACACACACGCATACACACACACCTACACCCGCGAGTGTCTTTTATAATTTTGTATTTGATGTTATATTCTTTTGAATATACTCCTTGTTGCAGAAAATATCAGTAGCGAGTGCTTATTTGTTGTGTACCCGATTTTTTCCGATGTGTTGTGATAAAGTCGTCGCGAGAAGCGATGACGCCTGTAGCCGCGATACTTGGCCCCTGCGGTGTCTCGACGGACGAGACCCGCATATATATATTACAGGGAGTGTCGCTGCGGGTATCCGGGCATTACAGTCCTGGTTGAGGATAAAGCCTCCGCGTCGTGTGCACCCCGTAACAATGTATCACCTTCCTTTGAGTATGAGACATTTGGTGCGTCAGTAAATGTTCGTCCCACTAAGACATCAGTTCACTGCACATTATCCGGCACCATACATACTTCAATTCGTTCAATTTCTACCCAATCTACTCTTATTTAAGCCTTTGCGTACCCTGGTGAAGTAGTTTTATTATCTGTTGATCCGTATCCTAAGATTTGGCTAGGTTGATGTACCATCGAGGGTTGATTTTGTAGTACAACGCTAGCCTTAACTGTACAGTCCGAACTCCCCATATCTATGAAGGCGTCTAAATAAATGCCATTCAATGTAATCTTTATCATGTATTTTTCTACGCTAGGAGTACTTGAAAATTAGGTTATATTTACATTGTGTGCAGCTTCTTCCATTGGGCAATATCGTAATGTATGTCTCGACGTTCGACAACCAGTGCAAAAATCTTCACGTTTAGGCTCCTGACAACTTCTTGCCAACTGACCGTGTGCTGAGCAATTACAACAACAAACTTCGCTTCGGAAATTTGAATTTTCAACTCTTTGGCTGCCTTGGACTGCTCCAGTCGTAGAGACAGCCCCACCTGCTTCATCAATATTATTAACATTCAACCTATTTGGGTGTTTCTTTTGCGGTGTTTCTGAAAATCTTGCGTTGGTATTATTCATGTTTTGTTTTGGCTGAACTTAATCAAACCCCTGATGTATCATGTTCTCCCAGTCTAGTACATCATGGAGCAAACTATTCATATTTAAATGAACTCTTGCGGACATCGCATTGTATAATTCCAGGGACCAGAGACCAACAAATATTTGTTCCTTTGTATTAATAAAATCTAAACTTACTTCTCGACAAAGTCTTTCTTTCGCGGAAATATACTGTGGAATCAATTCACCTCGCTGTCGGACACGTTGAGTCATCTTCGTTAGTCATGCTTTCACCCCGAATAAATGTTTTTCTAAACGCATTGCAAAATGGCTCCCACTGATTTAACTCACCACAAAGAGTTTGAAACCATTCTGCGGCTCCACACGGTCAATGCATGCGCGCAGTTTCAAGAGCAAAATGTGATGGCCAGCGATGTAACAAACACTTACTTTCTAAATTTTGAATCCATTCATTTGCGTAAACTGATAATTCATTACCTGAAAACTTATCGATGTTTCACGATGGATCAGGCATCACCTGAAAATTTTGTGTTGACCTCATATTCACGACATTTTCATGAGATTCGTGATTTTTATTTGTGCCATCCATTCGGTGGACGAGTGTTTGAATCAGCGTTATGTTCTGTTCATCTCTACGGCGACTCTTCCAGCATGAGCATAACAGCTCTTTCAAGTGGACTCCAATTAAGATCGTTTCTGTCTGGATTTTCGCCAGATCCACTTGATGCTGTGTTGGCGTTAGCATTTTGACCTGTAACCGCATCGACATTCATCGCATTTAGTCTGAGATTCGTTCAAATTTGAACTCATATTGCTGGGTAATCGATTCGTTGGTCCTTGAGAACAAAGGTTTCCGACGCTGGAGCCACTATTTTCCGCTCCTCTACCAAAATCTACCAAAACCGCTCGTTCTCCGTACCTCTGCAGCTGCTCAAAAATTTTCTCTCATGGTATCAGGATTCAATTGAGTTGACCTCCATCCTGGATTTGATACCAACCCCAGAGATTAGTAGAGAGATTGCTGACTGCAATGCTACGGTGCGAGTTCACTTTTTGCCACTGTTTCGAGCGCCCCGTCGTGGCCAAGTGGCCGAACCATAATTTTTTTTTTTATTTGAAAAGTGAGGAAGGGGTATGCCGAGTGTGTGTCTACGGTTCGCGCGGAAATGGGCATGTAGGCACATACTTTGGAGACGCGTAGAAGAGGTATACTGAATATATGTGCCTACGGAGAGAGGAGTGGAAATTCTGACTATAACTATATGGCTATATGACTGCATATATCATAGTGAAAGCAAGCGACGAGTCTTTCTCGCTATTCTTACTTCTTAATTAAGATCTGAAAAATTAAGGGGGAATAGAGAAAAAAAGGAGATTTGACATCTCATATGTATAACATAAAAAATCTATTCTTTCAATTTACAATTTTCTATAACATATGAAAGTTTAAGAAAAGCTAGCTATATTATTTTTCAGAAATTAAATCATGTAAATAAATGCTTACACAATTGTAAGCTCAAACTTTCAAGGCAATTATTTTTTAATTCTTCCTGTACTTTGGATTTTTTTAAAGTATGGTATATCATAGAAAGAACGTTGAAAAAATCCTAGAGGTTATCAATGAACATATGTGACTTCGGATCATACAGTGACCGAAGCTTGAATAGCCGAGATGGCTACGGCTTATGCCACTGACATAGTTTTGCAATTTGGGATTCAATCCCGATTGCCGTCAGATTTTTTTTTTTTTTTTTTATACAATTTAGTCTAAAGAGTGGTACGTGCCTTCATTTGTCGAGGAAACAGGTGAACCAGCCTTCGTACGTNCTCGTCACGTATTTGAGTAATGCTTCGGTAATTCATTCTGTGAAATAAAAAGTTTAAGGAAGTCACTATCTAAACTTGGTTTATCTCGTCACAAATATTACATCAACAGTTTAGATAATTTAAATAAATACTTAATACAATAACTTGCTCCATTCATCTCGGCTTGACAATAATAATAATATTAAGAAATAACACGATGAAAAATCTTGTTTAACATGAGCTCTTATGGGACAGCTGCCGTAATTCGTTTAAAACTATAATAGAAATAATATATGTCACCAAAACTTACAGGACTGATAAAAACTATCCAAGGAGTAATCGTGCAAAGTTGTAACTCATGTTATTGTACTTTTTACAAATTAAAGCATTAAAACGATTAAAATCTTTTTAAAAATCACTTATTCGGTTAGTATTCTGATATGTTTATCCATTTTATTCAACGTATCTGTAACGTCCTCCTTTAAAACGTTGCCCTGTTTATATAAATAAGGACCAAACTACCTAAAACTTGAAAGTATAGTAGATTAGACTATTCTGCAGTTATTTCTAGATGACAACTTTTTTTTTTTTTTTTTTTAATTTGTAATTTCATGTGTTTTTCCCTACGGCATTACATATGCCATTACCAATCCAAAATCTTTTTTGTAAGGTCATATGTAAAACCACATAAAATGTCATATGGCTTTTCCTAAGTAATAGCACATGGAGTTCTGTCATCTATTTTTCAGGTGGGTAGGCTAGTTGAAATTTCCGATCGGGAATATGTGTAAATGTGACGTTCCCAACCTGAAAGCATATAAAATAATACGGCAAAAGTATGTGCTATTAGAAAATAGTAAATGAGCATTAATAAACGTTGCATTTTTTAAATGAAATAATGATAAATTGACAACAATTATATAATTTGAAATTTTTTTTTTTTTTTAATTAAACATATATAGAACAATGGTACAGTCCAACGAGCTGCAATTTTCGTGGGTATTTTTTTATGCTACTTAAATATACGTTTGGTATTTGAATAATATCTGTCATAAAAAACCTATGTGTAATGGATGTCCTGAAAGGACATTCACTGGTATATTATACCCTATCGAATATCCTATTGAAGAAAGCGATACTACAGGATGGTTTTTCTTAATTTTCTAAGTACAATTATATTTTGCGTATCATATATGGACTAAGAATAAGTGTGGGAGCATATGTGATAGATGTGAGCGTGACGTTACAGATGTAATCAGCATAGGCAGTTGGAAGTCATTTTGAAACCTTCGGAAAATTCAATGAAAGCGCAGTCTTGTACTGGCCAGCCTATATATTATTTTTTTTTTGTAATGTGCCATAATGTATTGATTATAATCGTTAACTTATAAAATATTAATTAAAAACATAACCAATCAACGTAGACATACTCACTCCCACGATAATTGCACCACATTCGTGCACAACATTGTTTTATACAAGGTATTTGTAAACCCATAATTATATTGTTTGCCATATAATTTTATAGAAGTAACTTCATACTTGGCTATCCAAGCACCCATTGTCTACTGGCTTATAAATTGTAAGTATACTTGTTACAATTAGTAGTGGCTTTGAAGACGTAGCTATTAGAACTTGTAAAAAAAGTTCATAAAACGATAAAAAATTTATCAAAAGTTGCCAAGTAAGTAAAGTTTTTGAAGAGCTACGAGAAAACGCGGATTTGAGAGTTCATTGCTTGAAAAGTCGAGTTTTAAGAGAATTTTCGGGAGCTACGAGTGAAAAATCTAAAGTATTACATATATTCATTTTAAAAATATATATATCAAGTAATAAAAAGTAAGTGTAATATAATGATCCAAGTTTGCTAAAAAATTAACTCTTTGCTTTATTTATTTTTTATCAACAATGAAAAAATAATATTTTTTCCAGTTTTTTTGATGTTTCTCATCTGTAATAGATAAATTGGTACATATCGTGGATAAAAAATTTGCAGAGAATTAAATTATATATAAAATGTATCGCGTAGCAATACTTTATATGCCATTGTTAACCCACAAATAGTATTTAAATTTAAAGAGGTACTTTTTATTTAACATTTAATAACCCTAAAATAAAATCATCAATAAGTTCAAAATTTGCCGAGAATTCTTTTAACATTCATGGGAATAAGTGTACCATATTTCAAGACTCCAAATTCTTAACTATTTGAGTTCTTGGAGATCACATTTTTTTTCGAAACTTAAGGGGGTTATCGTGGTGCAATACGCGCTAAAAATTTAGTGTATCAAGATCCAAGCTGATTGTACACCTTTTTATTTCCGTAACGATGAATTTTCATGAGTCAATGTACTCGCGCATGCGTAGTTTGAGTCTAGTTATCTGTTTGCTTCGTTTTCATCAAATTTTTGGCAAAATGTGCTACTTTACTTTACAACATCTCATAAACTATAAAACTAGGCCTTCTCAAGTTTGAAACAATGTTTCTTAATATAGTCAGCTTCAGCATATTAGTTTTTTACGAAAATCTATAGAAAATTAAATAAGTTTTATGAGAATAAGCATCTTTGGCAGCGAGCTCGCGACGACCTCTCCATAAGAGCCCATGTATAAAAAAAAAACTAAAAAAAAATATTTTTTTTTCAAAAACTACAACTGTAGAAAACTATAACTGTTAAACAAATTAATACAAAATCAGTTGTAGTTAGAATTTTTTTTTTTTTTTTTTCAACAACGTGTTCTAATTAAATGGTTTCAAAAAAATTTTTGAGTGCATAAGGGTCTAAATTGGGCAATCAAAGAATCATTTCTNTTTTTCAACAACGTGTTCTAATTAAATGGTTTCAAAAAAATTTTGAGTGCATAAGGGTCTAAATTGGGCAATCAAAGAATCATTTCTGTATCATCGAATTGAATTTCTAAAAAAAATTTGGTCGCTAAAAAATCAAGAAGTTGTAAACTTATCGTCTTGAAATACAGTATGCAATTTTTACTTACGAATATTTGAATTGGTTAGGCAACGCATAGATTGCGAGTGTGTTTGTGTAAAGCAGTATTTAATACAATTTAATTGATAGTGGTAACTTTCCAATACCTTTCCGTTTGATGGATGATCCAACGTTGACAACTCTTCTGCGATGGCTCGTCACGTATTTGAGTAATGCTTCGGTAATTCATTCTGTGAAATAAAAAATTTAACGAAATAACTATCTAAACGTGATTTATCTAGTCACAAATATTACATCAACAGTTTAGATAATTTAAATAAATACTTAATACAATAACTTGCTCCATTCATCTCGGCTACTACCTTACTGATGGCAGTTGTGTGGTGATCTTACAACAATAACGATTCTACTGGAACAGCAATCTGGCTTCTCAATGTTCCCTAGTTTAGTGTGCGAGTGAGATAGCTGTGCTCGTGAGAAGCACTACGTGTCCACTTCTTGACACATTCAGTCCTGCTTCCACATATTAATCTGACTTAAGATTGAAATAGAGCCGTGCCTGAAGCCTCATACTCTTTTCTTGAGAAGCAGCCCACCAGTAAGATAGCAGCTGAGATTAATGAAGCAAGTTATTGTATTAAGTATTCATTTAAATTATCTAAACTGTTGATGTAATACTTGTGACTAGATAAATCACGTTTAGATAGTTATTTCGTTAAATATTTTATTTCACAGAATGAATTACCGAAGTATTATTCAAATACGTGACGAGCCATCGCAGAAGAGTTGTCAACGTTGGATTGTCCATCAAACGGGAAGGTATTAGAAAGTTGCCACTAATAATTTAATTTAATTAAATATTGCTTTACACAAACACATTCGCGATCTACACGTTGCCTAACCAATTCAAATATTCGGACGTAAAAGTTACATCGCAGAGCAACGATGTTACAAATCATACACCAGTTGTAAATCAGTTTGTGACTATTAAAATTTGGATTTTTCACAATATATAGCTAATTTAAAGATTTGCAAAAGTAGGTATAAAACTACATCATCGTTACATAGGAAGAAGGAGAAATCTCTGAAACTCACCTAAAAGGTGGCTATCTTCTAATCGCTTCTAAAGAGGCGTTTATTTTTGGAATCTGACCTATTGTATAAATTAGATGATACTTTATATTTCTTATAAATTTAACGTGTTTAATATGTCATAATTGAATTTAATAACTATTTCTTAACATATTAAAACAGAGTTTTGGTAAATAAATAATGAGTTATTAGATGTATATGGGTTATTCTGCCGTAAGTGGTTCAAAATGTCTTGAAGGATCGTAAAAAAAAAAGATGGTTGAAAAAATTATTTTGCATTGTAGTTGAAATACCATCTACATTAAATACGGTATTTTTTATGAGTCCGTTTAAGTCATTTTTTGAACAAAAAATATCTGCTTCTGATGCGTGTAACTAAGCTGTTTGTATAGTTAAAGTGTTCTAGTTCAGATTCAATCAAAGCTAGGATCAAACCCTATATAAAAGAAACGATGTTTCGTGTCTCTGTTCAAAAGTTATATTGTTTAAAGAGGAGCGATAAAAATCGCTAAAAAAGAAATTTCATAGATTTTTGCCAGAAATTTGAAATAAAAAAAAAATCCCAACAACTTCTAATTGATTGCACCAAATTTAACATTTTTTTTTTTATCGGTAGAGCTTCATTTTAGCAGTCATTTAAGTCTATTTTGGACCACCTTAAATAGTGTATGTACTCCTTTGCCACTAGTGTTAGAAGTGCAATCGATATTCATCGATGTATCACGCGAAAAAAGGTCAATTAGAAAAAACACCGAGACATGTGTCTCATGTTTTATCTCAACAATACTGGAAAAAAAGTTTCGTAAAGTTCCAATGCATGAAAGTTAGAAAAAGAGACACTTTTACCACTAAAGGGTACTGAAGTGACAGGTACGAAAGTGACATTTTGAGCTGTGAAGTACTGTTGCGGATTGTAGACATAACATGAACGATTTTCCGCTTATAAAACATCTGTCGCCAATAAATAGTACGAGCTCTGCGATCTACAAGAACTGCAGCCTAAACCACTGTGCTATCGTCGCTGGTTATTATAAATTGTAACGTCTATATTTTCTTGCATTTTTTTTATTTAATTTTTTTCAAACAATAATTTTTGTTCATAACTTTTTTTAGTTTTTTCTTAAATCTAACATTATTATGTTGTAAAATGTCAAAATTCCCGCTATCATTATTACCCAAAAAAAGTGTAAAATTTAAATTTCTTGAATCGTTTCTAATATTATGNAGGGGGTTGTGGAGGAACTATGGGGGGTTTCAGAAAATAATTAGAAATGTCAAACAATGGTGAGAACGATGAAATTGTACCTTATATTTGGGAGGGGCCATATGTCAAGTATTTCAATAACGTTAACCCTTTTATCTTCAACTTAAATAACAAATTTATATGCAATAAAACCTTCATATTATTTAAAACTTGATGTACATATTATTCGAATACATATGCATTCATGTTCTACTTTAATGTTTTAATATTACAAACATAATTTTTTAAAATAAATAAGTGATTTCAATAAAAAAAATTTTTTTTAACTGTAGATATTTAATAAAACTAAACTGTATATGTAAAAAGTATATTGGCCTATAATAATACAGTACAATTTTGTTTTTTTATAAAAGTGAACAGTATAAAATAATTATTAACATTAACCTTATTATGTCACATAACAATATTTAAATAATAATTTTATTGATTTCATACATTTATTTACTATTTAAATGAACTGTGCAATAGTACTTCGTACAATTTTATACTTTTGCAAATGTATAAAAATTCAATTTTTTTATCTACTTCAGATTAGTTAACGTCAAAAATATCGTCCCAAACAGTATTTTTTATTTCCAAATTATTAGTTCGTTCTATTTGAATATAAATTTCATCTCTATTTTTGCATCTTGATAACATGACGTATAATTGACCATGCAAAAACGGTGGTTTTTTTAAACACAACTCAATATTATTAAAACTTTAAGCTTGAGATTTATTCATAGTCGTGAACAACGCTAAGATAAAAGAAAATTGTTTTCTGTATAAAATAAAAGGTAATGATAGGGAACCAGAAACTGTTCTGTCAATTAAACAAGGATTGATACTACGTTTTATAATGCGGAACAATGTTCAAAGATATGATGATTCAATACTTTTTGTTTAATGATGCTTCTATTACTATTTTTTAAAATGGAAGAATGTATCTAAAATCTCCTCCTAAAACAATTAATCACCAAAATCGATATTTATACTTCACAAATCACGTATGTTCTTTCGACTATTTCTAAGGCTTTGTTTGGGATAATAAAAGCCTCGTCCCATATGATCAAATCCACTTCTCTTAATTTTTTTTTCAGATTTAAATTCCAAGAACAAACTCTCAATATTGTTTTAAGTCTTATGGTCAATGAAATGTTCTATGAGTGGTCATTTTTTTTAAAGACATATTGATACTATACCATTCGATGCCATAGATACAATTTTTTTCCACGAGAAATGAAATAGTGAATTAACGTTTTATGTATGCATGTTTTTCCTAAACCTCTTGGGCCATTAATAAATAAAAATATTAAAAATGGTACTGTTTTCTTTTACATAAATTTTTGTTGGTGTCGATAGATTGTAATTTTCACATAATTTGTCTTCAAATAGTAAAATTTCATTTATGTGTAAAAGTGCACGATTTTTGTATTTATTTAGCTTTAAAAGGCAAAATGAAAAAATGAAGTATTTAACTCATATTAAAAAATTGGGGGATTGGCTGGGAGTTGTTTGATTGTGTTTTCTTCAAAAATTTGTTTTTGTTTGTTTCAATCATATACAGCCTAACTTACAACTGTATAACTTCTACCATGTATTAAAAATTCTTGCAAACTCTATGTAGCTAAGCCAGTAAGTTAATTTATACACTATGTCATGAGTAGGTAGTAGCCTAGTGCAGCTAAAGAAAGGAGCTAAGCAAAACGACACTAGCGTTAGTAATGACTGCCTGTGGAAACATAACTAGCTCGGCCAAGTGTAGCTATATATACTACTGGGAGGGTCTGAAACTTAACTTTAGCTGACAAAAAGTTTTCATTAGAAATTTTATCGAAATCTTAATGTGGTTGTACTATTTTAAATTTATTCATGTACATTATATCAAAATGTTGTCTAGCAAACGCTTTTTATTTTTCTGTCATTATTGATCTCTTAAATACTTCTTATAAAAATATAGGTAGTAACTTTTTCTATTTAATCTAGCAGGTGCCGTATTTTAGGTGTTTCCACTAGTTCTACGCAAGGACAATAAGTTGTGTCATTTATTGAGCATGTGACCAGAGAATTACAATTTATTTACAAAAGATTGACGGGTGGAGCGTGCATGGGATAGAGCCCTGCTAGTATACACACACATATCAACCTACATTATATAGTTGTACTAGTGATCCCCCGTTTCGGCTTCGCTCGAGACTCGCTAAATGGAGCAACGTAGTGTGTTGACATGTAATGTAAAACGTTTTCAGTGAAAAATTTTACATCTATTCCTGACACTTCTTAGAACAAAAATCTTTTTATCAAAAACAAAATTTGTTCGGAATCCATACAGTTTATTAGGTCAAAAGTAAAAACAATATAGTTATGCTGAAAAGTACCGTGCATTCCTTATGCCAAAAAATACTCGTTGGCCTTAAAGGGCCGCTGATTTGCAGTTTCTCCCGTATAATCTACGAAAAGAGCTATTTTTTTAAGCTGTAAAGATTTAAAACACACAAAAAAATATTTATTAAAAAATTTTTTAAGCTATTGCATAACTTTTATCGCAGGCTTTGAGAGCAGCGACCGAATCAAGAAATCACGATATTAGATTTTGAGATCTTCTTATTCTTGTAGTATTGACGTGTCAAATATGCTATGCAATAGCTTCACTGCGGCAGTCCTCGAGTGTTATACGTCTGGTTTTTTTTCTTATTTCACAACTTTATTACGTGAGTAACAGTCCTGGAAATTAATCTCTACATTTTTTATCGCCACAAAAATACAAATATATATTCTGCCTATTTGTAAATCACAAAAATTAAAAAGATAACTGTGAGGGTACAATGATACGTTGATTTTGACGCTGCTGCTTCAATCTCATTAAATTTTCTGCATCAGTTTCTTAAAGGCCTAAAATTGTTTACATTAGATGCATTTAAAGTTTTCTTTACAATTTGCTCCCTTGCGACTTTTGGGACGGTTAGAACTTTTGTGAGCCCTAAACGCTGTTTTTTTTTCAACTTTGTGAAGTTCTTAAATATTTGTTGGCGAGGTAATTCGACTGTCGATGGCCCTAAAAAGGACTGGTGAGATTCTTAAGTAAACTCTTTCTTGACTGAAGTTTCCTGCAAACGTGACTGCCTTTATACCTCAGAGTGATCGTCTCTAGCCTGCTGTTGTAGCATTCGACTGATCGGGAGGAAGACTACAAAGTCTGAAGTTTTGGAGCTAGTAGCAGAGCTCTTTTCCAACGCCTCCTGGTACTACGCTGGAGACGTTGGTGTCTAAAGCACCTTTTTTTTTGCAGACTCAGTTGTTTTAGTGATCTACCACAGGGATATTGGTTCGTGATGCTTACCCGTTGGAAACTCTCCCGTTTGCTCAAGTTTATTTTCCCTTTATAGCTGTTAAATTCTCCCAAAGCAGACCTTGAAGGGGATCGGTAGTTCCTAGTTGAATAAAAATTCTCAAAATTCGTGCCTCCAATGGATTTTTACTCAAATTCAACGTTTTTGGGCTTATTTTGTTCCTCACAACTCAAGCTACAAGGATCTGAGTCCCTCGGACATTTCACTATTTTTGATATATATGTATTTCAGGTATACATATAGCAATTTTCGATCGTCAAAATACTCTGGATACATAATGCGTTGTCAAAGTTAACCAATTTGTACAAAAATTGGTATACGGGAGTCTTAGGGGTCTGCCTCTACTGAATTTTGACTAGATTGAAGTTTTTTTGGCTTACGTTACTTCTTACATTGAAATCTATAATTATTTCATTCCCTTGGAGAAGTGATGTTAAAAAATATATGCGTATATACAGGAAAAATTTCAGTCATTTGTGAAATTCCGACGTTCGAATCATATTTTAAACTAGTTTCAGATATCCCAATATGCTGAGCTTATAAGTACGTGTTTAGTATCAAAAGACAATAAATGTATGGTTACTAAATAAAATTCAGGATACAATATGATGGTCGATACAAAATGGCGAATTGACTTTTGTTTCACAACGCATGAGACATGGGGTTTAAAGGGAAGGGTAAACCGAGTATAACATATGGATAGAACGTAATCCGTTTGTAATCTAATAATGCCATAAATGAATGTTTTAAGAAATTCATATCATTTATTAAGAGGAACAAATTTCGTACCTACAAGTATCTTTTCATTAACAAATAATTATTTTAATATTGAAGTTTGGTGTAATAGCTGATTGTAAATAAATAAGGCATTGATTTGTTAACCAATGTTGTAGTTGTCCATTGTACGTAATATCTTCATTAATAAATGAAGAAGAGAAGTAGGCATTTACGCATAGATACGTACAGATGTGATTATGTAAAGATTTGTACATAAATTTATTTTTCTCTCAACAATGTCAATATACAATAATGAATTTTTCTTCTAAGAGTACCAATTCACCGGAGTCGACCTGTATTTTCCAAAAAAAGTTATTACAAATATTATATTGATTAATATTTTCTGATTTCCATGTAGTCCAACATATTGGTAGGTACGGGTTACGTACGTACGAAATCTATTGTAGG
Source organism: Copidosoma floridanum (assembly GCF_000648655.2). The sequence goes on from NW_019379572.1 coordinate 634,984, forward strand.
AAACATAGGTTTTATACGTGTATAAAACTGTAAATACTACGTCGAACAGTTTTGAGGTTTGTTACAGTTAGTTGGTGACATCGTTTTTTTTTTGTTACTCGCTTAGTGGATCATGTATTGCATTGCGATACTTACCAATATCCACTCTGAGAGAACGCTGTTGAAGCTGAAGCGCCAACTGTAGTTACAATAATATAGTAAATTCGTGGTACGCACGCCTCACCAATTTTGGGAGCGCTTCATTCCCAAACGGTAGCGCATGTGCACCAACACGCCGGTCAAGACCTATACCATTTTGTTCGCACAGTACTCAATCCAAGTAAGGTAACGGACTTATACTTGCGCTTAGTGCTATACTATTTTCCGATTCTTGAGACAATGACGCTCCTATTTAGATAAAGTATTTGTGCTACGTCTCTAAATATATATATATATATATATATATATATATTGACGATGTATGCTTT
>NW_019379572.1:665246-676603 GCF_000648655.2 Copidosoma floridanum
ATTAAATAAATTAATTTTTTTTTTTTTCATCCTACCAAAAAAACTTTTTGACCAGCCTTAGCTAATCACACAGCAAAAAAGAGACTCAAGTCATATGATAATCAATCTTTCATATAAAATGATGACCAAGAAAAAAATGTTATTATTTAACTGCTACTACGTACTGCTCTTTTTTTCTTGAGTGGTTTCCTGCGTAGGCCACATCCACTCATAATAATGTCGTCGAATTGTTCATTTTGATTTTATGTATTTCGCGTCGCGTGTTTTAGGAAAAGATGCACACTCGTGTGAGCTGCTGTTTTGTTTTGAATTCAGCTCTTGTAATTATATACGCAGCATACTTGCTTGACGTTGAATTTCGTATAACTTAGTGTCGGATTGGTTTCTACTGTAACGCTATGTACTGTGTATTTTTTTCCGAAATGCTGTTTTGTTTCTAAGTCAGTTAGCTCTCGAGTAGTCGATAAAATAGCATACTTACTAGAGTAGATATTTTGCGACAAGTAGTGTTTGGTTATTTTCTGTGCAACAATGCATCAAGTATTTGCTTTTTGTATTTCGTATTGTAGGTAAACGCTATATCTTATTGTGTTTTAAAAGTGCTTTTGAGTGATGTTAAACTCTCGTATTTAATGCTTTCTGTCAGTTTTATTTGATACTTTCTGCGCGTTTTTAACAGATGCTTTTGTGGTTGATAATTGTTGTGTATAGTAAAAGTGCTTTTTTGTTATGAACTAACAATACTTGTTCGCTATTAATAACTTAAATTTTTTTGAACTATAGTTGGAATGCGCTACAAACTTTGTGTTCGATTATCAATTGATATTTTATTAAAAATCAGATAGTTTTACATTAAATGTATTGTAAAAAAGCTCTTTACCAAGTATTTAAGTTAACAGGCATAATATACAGCTGGTAATGTAGTTTTTTTTCCAAATTTATTGAATACTTCAAAGATTTTATTTAGAAAAAATAATTACAATGTACTGTAACAGCACAAGAAATAATTGTTATCTTTTATCTCTGAAAACGCGAGTATTTTGTTAATGCTTCGATTTCTTTAAGATTTAAAACCTGTCCGATCTTGAAGGCAACAGATCAGCAGCACGCTAAACAGAGACTCTACACTACTAAACTGAAATGCGAACAGTATCACCCACAAAACGACTGAACTTGTACACATACTTTAGACCAAAGACATTGAAATTGCATGCATTACCGAAACGCACCTAGACAACATAAAGTCACTATATATACTAAACTACACAGTTCACAGAGGAGACAGACTCAAGCGATCCCATGGCGGAGTGGCTATCCTTATTTGCAAGGGCATCTGCCATCGAGTCACAAGTGCGGGTGGTGCCAACTGCGAAGCAATTGGAGTCAAAGTATATACCACTTTATTCAACTGTAATATCCCTACGATCATGGCTGGTGACCCCAGCGCCAAGCACAAATCGTGGGATGCAAACACAAAGATTCTAAAGGACGTTCCCTTGAAACAGACCAGGATCCGGACATCTTACACATATTACTGACAAAAAATTGACCTTCCCTATAAAGCCACGAACCTCCCCAGACCTCCGCTGCAACCATAACCCAGTCTACCTAGAATTCCCCAGATTCCTCACCACCATACTCGTTACCACCACCACTGCATAGGCTAGATACACCTTGCTTATAACCTAGAATTCTCTCCTTTTAAATGCTGGCCTACGCGACCTTAGACGTATTATTAAGAAGAAGCAAAAAATCCAGATACTCTGGCGGAAACGGAGAATCCGCGAACTAAAGGTCCACCGTAGCTCTCTCAAAAGAGCAGTTAAATCTCAAGTTTTCAAATTTCAAAACAAAGAATTTAACAAATTCATAGCCGGGGCAGAGTCCCACCCAAGAAACATTTGGAAGGTCGTTAAAAAACTTCGCAACAACGGCCTTCCCTCTCTTTCCTAGGGAATAAACTGCCTTCCCTCTCTTTCCTAAGGAATAAACTGTACTTGCTAGATTCGGGCAAAGCAGATATTTTTGCAGATTCACTGTAAAATTAATGCTCCCCCAACCTTAACGCTAAAGAGTTAGCTCAGGAGCACGAGAGAATCAACCACACGGTGCAGCAACAGGTTCTCGACAACTTGGATCTCGAACAATGCACACCCTTTGTATTCGGATGTATCAACCGTTCCCTAAGAACCTGGAAAGCTCCTGGCAGAGACGGTATCTCCAACAGTGTTCTGAAAATTCTCTTCTAAATTATAAAAATTATCATGTAGTAGTATTTTATCTTGAAATTCAATGTGTTAATATTGTTGATTAGGTCACTTTTCGATAGAAGATTGTAGAAAAAACAAAACGAAAAATGAGAAACATTTTCATTTTAACAATCAATTTTAAACTGAAAATGGGAATTGGCGCGCGGAGCGCGTAGGGGGTGGAGCCCCACTAGTATTTATATATGTATAATGTCCCTAATTTATAGGTCATGCTTTAGAATACGCGCACTGCACAACAATTAACAGTGATGTTAACAACGAAGAGTTCTCGCGCAAGCACATAATATATTAACTTGCTCCACTTCAGGCAGGCACTCCCTTTACCGTACCTTTAATCTAAGCACCGCCCACTTTTACAGCTTAAATACAATCTAATTCTATCGGGAACCGTAGCTGTCGTAGTTGAATTGATAAACTCTTTAACCCTCGTGTTGGATCTGACAAACTCAGGTTTAACACACACTATCGAGCAACATTTTTCTTCTTGATACTACCTTTACAATAAGATTTTTTTGTTTGTTTCATTTAATACTGAAAATTATTTTTAAAATGACTATTTTTATTATTGCTTTAATCTGAAATAAAAAACTTTTACTCTATTATTGCGAAATTCTTTTTTTTTTTAGAAATAATAGAATTAAGTTGTCATGATACTTCAAAAATATACACCATTTTTATACCACTTACTGATGAGTTTTTTTTATTTAAAGAAAAAATTATTTCTTTAAAATTTCTTAAAAAATTATACGTTATGTAGAATGCGCTTTTTACGATCTATGTTACGGACTCTACTATCGTGGAGCTAATATGCTCTACAATTTGATTCAATTTTATCTGAAAAAAAGTTAAAATTTTTTCCTGATCATTTTTTGTTTTAGTAATGTAACAATCAAAGAATATTTTTCGGTACTATTTTTTAAACATGTTCTTACCATTAAATAAATTAATTTTTTTTTTTTTCATCCTACCAAAAAAACTTTTTGACCAGCCTTAGCTAATCACACAGCAAAAAAGAGACTCAAGTCATATGATAATCAATCTTTCATATAAAATGATGACCAAGAAAAAAATGTTATTATTTAACTGCTACTACGTACTGCTCTTTTTTTCTTGAGTGGTTTCCTGCGTAGGCCACATCCACTCATAATAATGTCGTCGAATTGTTCATTTTGATTTTATGTATTTCGCGTCGCGTGTTTTAGGAAAAGATGCACACTCGTGTGAGCTGCTGTTTTGTTTTGAATTCAGCTCTTGTAATTATATACGCAGCATACTTGCTTGACGTTGAATTTCGTATAACTTAGTGTCGGATTGGTTTCTACTGTAACGCTATGTACTGTGTATTTTTTTCCGAAATGCTGTTTTGTTTCTAAGTCAGTTAGCTCTCGAGTAGTCGATAAAATAGCATACTTACTAGAGTAGATATTTTGCGACAAGTAGTGTTTGGTTATTTTCTGTGCAACAATGCATCAAGTATTTGCTTTTTGTATTTCGTATTGTAGGTAAACGCTATATCTTATTGTGTTTTAAAAGTGCTTTTGAGTGATGTTAAACTCTCGTATTTAATGCTTTCTGTCAGTTTTATTTGATACTTTCTGCGCGTTTTTAACAGATGCTTTTGTGGTTGATAATTGTTGTGTATAGTAAAAGTGCTTTTTTGTTATGAACTAACAATACTTGTTCGCTATTAATAACTTAAATTTTTTTAAACTATAGTTGGAATGCGCTACAAACTTTGTGTTCGATTATCAATTGATATTTTATTAAAAATCAGATAGTTTTACATTAAATGTATTGTAAAAAAGCTCTTTACCAAGTATTTAAGTTAACAGGCATAATATACAGCTGGTAATGTAGTTTTTTTTCCAAATTTATTGAATACTTCAAAGATTTTATTTAGAAAAAATAATTACAATGTACTGTAACAGCACAAGAAATAATTGTTATCTTTTATCTCTGAAAACGCGAGTATTTTGTTAATGCTTCGATTTCTTTAAGATTTAAAACCTGTCCGATCTTGAAGGCAACAGATCAGCAGCACGCTAAACAGAGACTCTACACTACTAAACTGAAATGCGAACAGTATCACCCACAAAACGACTGAACTTGTACACATACTTTAGACCAAAGACATTGAAATTGCATGCATTACCGAAACGCACCTAGACAACATAAAGTCACTATATATACTAAACTACACAGTTCACAGAGGAGACAGACTCAAGCGATCCCATGGCGGAGTGGCTATCCTTATTTGCAAGGGCATCTGCCATCGAGTCACAAGTGCGGGTGGTGCCAACTGCGAAGCAATTGGAGTCAAAGTATATACCACTTTATTCAACTGTAATATCCCTACGATCATGGCTGGTGACCCCAGCGCCAAGCACAAATCGTGGGATGCAAACACAAAGATTCTAAAGGACGTTCCCTTGAAACAGACCAGGATCCGGACATCTTACACATATTACTGACAAAAAATTGACCTTCCCTATAAAGCCACGAACCTCCCCAGACCTCCGCTGCAACCATAACCCAGTCTACCTAGAATTCCCCAGATTCCTCACCACCATACTCGTTACCACCACCACTGCATAGGCTAGATACACCTTGCTTATAACCTAGAATTCTCTCCTTTTAAATGCTGGCCTACGCGACCTTAGACGTATTATTAAGAAGAAGCAAAAAATCCAGATACTCTGGCGGAAACGGAGAATCCGCGAACTAAAGGTCCACCGTAGCTCTCTCAAAAGAGCAGTTAAATCTCAAGTTTTCAAATTTCAAAACAAAGAATTTAACAAATTCATAGCCGGGGCAGAGTCCCACCCAAGAAACATTTGGAAGGTCGTTAAAAAACTTCGCAACAACGGCCTTCCCTCTCTTTCCTAGGGAATAAACTGCCTTCCCTCTCTTTCCTAAGGAATAAACTGTACTTGCTAGATTCGGGCAAAGCAGATATTTTTGCAGATTCACTGTAAAATTAATGCTCCCCCAACCTTAACGCTAAAGAGTTAGCTCAGGAGCACGAGAGAATCAACCACACGGTGCAGCAACAGGTTCTCGACAACTTGGATCTCGAACAATGCACACCCTTTGTATTCGGATGTATCAACCGTTCCCTAAGAACCTGGAAAGCTCCTGGCAGAGACGGTATCTCCAACAGTGTTCTGAAAATTCTCCCTAAAAAATTCATCATGGTGATTTGCAACATTACAAACGCCGCGGCCGTGATGAGCCTTTATTATTTCCCAAGCGCATGAAAGGAGACTACGGTTATCTGCCTCCCGACACCTTAACAACCCCTCGAGTCATAGATCCATTGTTATACTACTCTCACCTAATAAAATCACGAAAAGCTTTATCCCTACTCGCCTAATTAAGCACGCTACGGAAAGCAACATCCTTCAAGACGTGCATTACGATTTTAGAGCCAGACATTCGACAGCACACCAGCTTCTAATAGTCATCGAATACCTCACTGATAGCCTCATCCATAAAAACTTCACTGCAATAGCTTTTCTATATGTACAGCAGGCCTTCGACAGAGTTTGGCACGAAGGCCTCCTATAAAAGCTTATTTAGTTATATTTTCTGCACTACTCCATTGGCTCCGTCAAATCTTACCTCTCAGACAGATTTATCCGCGTTAAAGTGGGCGACTCCCTCTCTGACCTCCACCCAATACCTTCCGGAATTCCAAGGCTCCAAACTCTCACCCACCCTTTTTAACATGTTTTCCCATGACCTGCTCCAGCGCGAAGACATCAACACATTCAACTACGTAGGCGACGTCGCGGTCAGCTGCACGTCAAAATAACACTCTAGCTGTACCACCCTTCTAAACGAGCATATCGTCACTCTTCATAACTGCTACATTCTTTGGAAACTTGTGGTAAATGAGGAAAAGACCATAGTTATGATTGTCTCCTGGAAAAATCTAAGGAAGAAACTGCAGAAGAAAAAGGTCAACGGAGTAGAAATTGACTGGAGCTACTCTATCAAGTACCTTGGCGTAACGTTAGACCGTCAACTCACGTACGTTTGGCACATCAACAGCACCCACGTTAAGGCATACGGAGCCTTCGTTCAACTAAAGCCCTTCTTTAACAACAAAGCAGTCTCCCAAAAGACCAAGCTGCGCACCTTCAACACCATCATCAAGAGCATCAGTACCTACGTGATTCCAACGTGGGGCGCCGCAAAAGGAAATCGACTAAAGGGCATTGAGGCCCTTCTATGAAGATACTGAGATCAGTTCTGAGTATGCAAATTGTCAAGAGGCCCAAGATCGTCTCTCTAATTTGAGCAGCCCCTGTCCTTGCGTATAGAATCCGTTTCTCCATTGCAGACCACTCTAACCATACCATCACCGCACTCGCAAGCTTTTAACCTGGGCGCTTCGACTTTATAAGACGTCCATGCGCTCTTGCGCAGAAACCTGAATACCTATAAAATACTTTAGCTCTTTAATCCCCCCTGCTTCCATCGGATGCATCTCTATAATTCTATGAAAAATCGCGACTTCAATTTTGCACGCTCCTCTCAAGCACCCATCTGCCTGCCGTGTCATCTACGGCCTCCACCCTATACAACACTTACACCGATCACAATTATGCTAAACACACAATACACAGCAGACTCACACACCACACACACACACACACACACACACAGTAACACCAAATTAAAGGTTCTTTAACTTCGGTGCAAGCCAATACTCGAGCTTCGTCCAGATGCGTAAGTGACCCTTCTCTCATCCCTTTGAGAGCGAGCTGGCCTCCAAAATTCTCCGTTATTTTCCATTTTCCTTTTTTTCTTAGGCTCTTTTTGTCTTCTAGAGAAGTGGTCGTAACGGACCTGTCCCATTCGGGCAGGTTAATCTTTAGTTGGTAAGTACACCATGTGAAACCGACACTACCACTGGGATAGCTGGGGTGTCTATGAAGATTTTTCCCTCTTCGCTCCATCAAAAAAAAAACCTTTCATATCTTAAAAAACGTACTACGTATCTTACGTATTGTCACGGCGCAGTCACGAGGCGTTCGTGGGAGCGAGGAGGGGAGATTGGAGAGAAGGAGCAAAGTGACAGAGAGCGGAGCAAGTCGAGTGAGACTAGCTTGGGCGTCCGTGCGAGGCAGGCGGTAGCGTAGCGCGACTTTGATATACGTGACCAGAAGAGGTAAGGGGTACCAACGACCATCGGTAGACAGTCAAGGTTGACGTCACCTGAGTACCCAGAGAACTCAGGGCCCACACGCCAGGTCGAGACCAAGAAGTTTAGCTGGTAGGGACGCCCACCAGTTCTTCCCTCAGGATCAAGGGTTACTTTGTATTGTCCGTCATTTTCAGTACCTGCGTTCAACCAAGTAAGTTGGTGAGAGTATTTACGAACGTGTCTTTTTACTACGATTCGCAAGATCTGCCCGCGTGTAGGGATTAAAGAGTGCGAAAGAGAGAGCGATCTCGTATATCAGTTAATTTTATATTTTTGCTCGTGGCGTTCTAGTGTTGAATTATTGAGACCGTATATGTGTGTATTATACCCAACCTAAGAATCCCGTAGCCTCTGCATGTAATTAGAGTTTTAGTATTGCCTCTCGTCCAAGGTGTGCGAGCTCTGCGAGATTGTCACCGTAATCCCAAGGCACATGACTACATATATATAGCGACAGAGGCGTGAATGCAGGTAAATTGACCTGTGGGTTTAACGAGGAGTATCGATGAGGGTTTTCGGGCCTAGCCGCCCCATGAAGATTTAATTTGACAGGTCGTGAGGTCACGGTCTGTTCCTTGTGTTATTTCCCCTTGCGCAACCCGTTACATGGTGCTTGACGAAAAATCCACGGTAGTTGTACGTTTGCAACGTCGATCTTAAAGAAATTGCTTACAGCCATATATGTAACGGTGGCAAACATGGAGAGGTCGAGCACGTAAACAAACCGTGCGTTGTTTACGTGCTACATTTTGGGCTCTCGGTAGAATTTTAGAGTCCGAAAATTTTGTACACGAGTACGAGAGAGACAACAATAGTACTTTCTAATATCAAATGTATACGACCGTCGCTCTTGACTTGTAAGTGCTACAAGTACTATATGTTGAGTAACTGTGTCTGCGTAAACACTCATATACAAGTGTATGATATAAAATTGTATTACACAAACACTAATACAAAAAGTGGACGTTACTGTATTTTTTTTCTAGCTGCGCTTTAACAACAATTCTAAAAAATTTTTTGTTTCGTTATTGTTGTTTGATAACAATAAAAATTATAGTTAAATTGAAAAAAAAGAATAAATAAAATTTTTTTTTGCACTATAGCAAAATAAAGCAGGGGTTCTGTTGTGCCCAGCTAGTGTCTGGACGCAAGACTCACCTTCGCAGCAGCGCCTACTCCAAGCTAGTCTCCGATGCAAACAGGCACAGTCACTAACGTTTTGCTGTACATTAAATTTAAACAAAACCCCTCGAGCGAAATGGAATCGCTACTAAAGGAACAAGAATATTCGGTAAGGAAGTTTTGCAGAAATTTATCCAAGCAAAAAGAATGCAAGGATATATTCAAAATGCTTGAACTAACTTGGACCAGTGACAGAAAAATGAACATGGAACATTTATTTACGCGGACGCTGGAAAAATACGACCCAACAAATTGTATTCAAGTAGAGGGGAATCCACATGAAATAATTGCTCAACGGGTGAAAGGAAGGGCCGACTCTATTGAGGGATCTTGCACTCAACTTATAAAAGATGCCAAGGACAAGGAAAAATAGCAAGACCCCTACTTGTTAAGCTTAGTAAAAAACAATAGAGCAATTCTAGAAATGCTTAAAATACCAGCCTTGGAGAAATGCAGACCAGCGAGCAAATAAACATTTCAAAGCCACACAGCAAGGAGAACAACACTCTACTCGTTAAATCTGCTACTAACAGTAGACAAACAGAAAAAGCCGAAGATATCGTACTAAACTTCAACAGCACATATAATCACACGAAGTCGAAACAAGCAATGAACTTAGAATGGCAGACAGATAATGCACCTCAATAACGTTTGCCATGACAGTTGCATTTATCGACTGTTCCGGGTGCTCCAGTCTGGGAAGGGGGGGATAATGTCCATCCAGGACAACAGGAAAATCATACTCCTATAAGACTGTTGAGAGAAGGGAACTCTCGAGATATTGGCCAAATCGTTAGAAGATAGAAAATTAAATTCTCAGGAGCCAATTATGAAAGCTTTAAGACATTTCTTACATGCATAGACGAATGCAGACTGTCAGCAAACCTCACACAGAAGGAACTCCTTCCAGCGTTACCGTAATTCCTAACAGGAGTGGCAGAAAATCTCCACAACCTTTCAACGGACTATGCTACGCCTGCGATGAGGTTGGTCACCTAGCCAACAGATGCCCTCGTAAGAAGGAAAACGAAGCGAGGCGGGCGTAAACAAAGGTGTTACGTCTCCTTTCATAACTAAGCCTTTACAGGACCCTATGCTACCAAAAGATACATTTTCAGTGAATGATAAGAGGGAGGATGGCCACCAGTGGTGGGTACAACTCGAAGTTCAAGGCTTTAAACTCCGAGAGTTGTACGACCCCGGTTCCACACACACGGTAAGGCGATCTATAGGACTACTGATCGCCAGTGCCGGTGATCGATGCCTACGTCCCTCAACTGGTAATGTTACCATGGCTAATGGGCGCTCCTCTAATATCCTAGGATTTATCACACTACCCCTTAGACTGGGATCTACGCGTAAGGAATTGGAGGTAGTCATACTTTTTGACTTAGATGCTAACTGTTATATAGGAGCAAACTTCATTAACGCTTTCCAAACGGTACACAACCCAGTGGAGCGAACGCTAATCTTCCGAAAGAGCAGAGAAAAAGTGCCATTAGAAGTAGCGTTCTGATGGTGGGTAAGGGAGTACAACTTTCGGCCATTGGCCTACTTGAGGTTACACCTTCCCAAAAGATACAGTTACAAGACCTGGTAGATCGATACGTAAAATATGCGGCTCCCCTCGGTTGCACAACGTGGATATAACACGACATAGAGGTCGCAATAACTATACCCATTAAACAGTGATACTATCCTGGATCAGAAAAGATTCAAGGAGAGATACATGCACAGGTCATGGAGATATTGAAGCCTGAGGTTGTGGAACCCTCCTCCAGTGGTTGGGCCAGCGCGGTGGTAATAATCCGGAAAAAAGATGGGAATTTCTGGTTCTGTGTAGATTACTGGAAAGTGACTGCCGTCACCGTAACGGATGCTTACCCCCTTTCCTTCATGGACACGATACTACGCAAGTTCAGAAGGGCCAGGTACATCCCCACCCTGGATCTGAGTAGTGCACATCGGCAAATTCCACTGCTGGACAAAGCTACACCTACTACGGCCTTCACGGTACCCAGGAGGGGCTTTTATAGTTCCGTTGACTACCCTTCGGGCTGAGTAATGCACCAGCCACCGTTCAGCGGCTCATAGACCGGGTGATCGGTCTGGGGCTCGAACCGTATGCTTATGCATACCTCGACGATATTATCATCGGTACTAAAACCTTTGAGGATTACCTGGAATGGTTGGAACACGTACTATGGGGATGTGCTACAAGAGATGCGAGATTTGTAAGCTGTCAAAGTGGGTTAGGTGAGGTTAAAGGTACGGTAGAGAGAGCTCTCCCTCCACTATCTGGTAGAGTCTGCCTAACGTGGAGAGAGTAAAATCATTGTGCGCTTATGCAAACACTCTTAGTTGTTAGCATCACTACCCGATCGAAAAGTTAGCAGAGCTCCCAAGCTAGTAATATGCGGCCTCCAAGCTAGGATTGTTATAAGATTCTGTGCGGGTGCTAACTGGGACAAAGAGGGTTATCGTGTACCTAGCTTGCCCTTATACGCATCAAGAGAGCGAAGAGGTATATATATATCTTCCTATATTATATAGTCGTAAGAGTTAGAGCGAGGTTTTGCTCCCCCCACCTCCCCCTCAGCTCCCCCCCAAATAAGTTAGTTATTCTTTCATTTTCTTGCATTTTTCGAGTAATCCTACTTTATGGCCAGCTCTCCCCCGCTCCCCCCCCCCCA
>NW_019379572.1:677516-687642 GCF_000648655.2 Copidosoma floridanum
TGTGTGTGTTGTAAAAGTATACCAGTAGATACTGATATAAAGTATGAATTACATCAAAGTATTACTAAAGTTAAATGCTTTAAATGAATGATTATGGGTGACAAAGAAAATGTTTTTTGTTGATGAACTTGAATCGAGTTTAAAAGCATTAAATTGTGTAGCGTGGAATAATCAATGGAGTGAGAGCATTTAATAATGAGTGTAACAGTGCTCGTAAACGTGATCACAAATTAGACTTATATGTATCACATGCACGAATTATTAAATATTATTTCCAAATCTTTCTTTATTTTTTAAATCCTGTCCTTAATACATGAATTGAGATACCAATGCTGGCCTCATAAAATCCCCCGTTACACTGCGCCATATACCTTTATGTATTTGCCATTGTTAGACCTACATAGATCACTGGGTAACCAATACTAGTCCAACATGCAGCCCTCTTAAGCTTTTTGATCAGGTGGCTACCAACCAAAAGAAAAACAAGAAGATCGCTTGAAGAAAAATAAGTCTTCGACCTAGAGAGACATTCAGAGCAGTGTGCTCCAGAGTGGCCACAAAACTTGCGGAAAACTTAAATTGGTAATTTTAAGCAAGACGCGAAACCCTAGTTAACTCGACAAAATTCCATACACAACAACTTAATAGATTAATCCCAAGCTATTTGACCCAATAACCCAACGCGCCAATCAGCAGTCTCACGAGCTTTAATGATTAATAACAAATATAAAATAACGCTAGCGTCAATGACCACACTATCCAGGGCGCTTTGTGGTTGCTAAAGTAATTAATAAATTAAAATAAACAATAACGCAAGCACCAATCATCGCATAACCCGAAGCGCTTTCTGATCGATTTGTTTATTAATTAAATAACTTAAGCATCAATCACCACACAAACCAAGGTGCTTCCTGATCACTTTACTTATTAATAAATTACATTGAACTATAACGCGAGCACCAATCACCGCACAACCCAGGACCCTTTCTAGTCGCTTTGAGAATTAATAAAATAACATAAGCGCCAATCACCACGCAATGTAGGGTGCTTTCTAGTTGCATTATTTATTAATAAATTACAATAAACAACAATGCAAGCACAAATTACCGCACAACCAAGGGCGCTTTCTGGTCGTTTTGTTCATTAATAGAATAACATAAGCGCCAATCACAGCACAACCCGGGGCACTCACTGGTCGCTTCATTTATTAATAAATTACAATAAACAATAACTCATATGTTAATCATCATAAAATCCTAGGTGACTTATGGTTGCTTTGAAAATTAATAACAGAACACAAACGCAAATCACCAGACAATCTGGAGGGCTTACTGGTCACTTTAATGTATAAAAAAATAACACAAGCACCAATTATCACACAACCTGGAGCACTCCGTGGCTGTTGTAATAAATAATCAGTTTTGATGAACGATAACGTAAGCTCCAATCACCATACAACTCGGAGACCTTTCTGGTATTTATCATTAAATTTGATTTAGCAATAACGCTTGTGTCAATCACCACAAAACCCGGGGCGCTTTATAGTTAATTAGTTAATTAATAAAATAACACAAGTGCCAATCACTCCTCAACTCAGAGCGCTTTCGGGTCACTTAGTTAATTATTGAAATAACATAAGCGCTAATCACCCCTCAAGCCAGGGCGCTTTTTAGTCGCTTAGTTATTTGATAAAAAAACTCATATGCCAATGACCACAAAAATCCAGTGAATTTACTGGCTGCTTTGTTAATTAATAAATTAATTCAAGCAACAATTATCACATAACTGAGAGCGTTTACTGGCCGCTATGTTAATTAATAAAATAACGCTACTGCTAATCACCGCACCACCCAAGGCACTGACTGGACGCTTTATCAGATAAGAAAACAACGCTGGCGTCAACTACGGCGTAACCTGAGGCGCTTTCTGGTCACTTTGTTAATTAGAAAATTAATACAAGCACCAACCCCGTAATACCAGGGCGCTAACTGGTCGCTTTGATAACCAATAAAATAACGCAACTCAAAGTGACCACTCAACCCAGGGCGCTCATCGATAGCTTAATTTATTAATAATTTACAATAAACACTAACTCATGTGTTAATTATCACACAATTTGGGCGATATTAAGTTGCTTTGATAATTGACAAAATGAAACAAGTGCAAATCACCTGACAATCTAAGGGGCTCACTGGTCACTTCAAAATGGAATAAAATAATAAAAGCGCCAATTATCACATAACCTGGAGGGCTTTCTGGATGCTGTAATAATTAATAAATTTAAATAAATGATAATGTAAGCACTAATTACCATACAACTCGAAGGGCTTTCTGGTCAATTTATTTATTATTAAATTAGAATAAACAATAATGCTTGTGTCAATCACCTCAAAACCTGAGGCGCTTTTTGGTCGCTTTATTTATTAATAAATTAGAACAAGCAATAAGGCAGGTGCTGGTCACCGCACAACATAAGGAGCTTCCTGGTCCCTCTGTTAATTAATAAAGTAAAAATAGCACCAAGTACCACATAACCCAAGGCGCTAACTGATTGCTTTGTAAATTAAAAAAATGACACAATCACCAACCATCACACAACCCAGGGCGCTTTCTGATCAGTTTATTTAGTAATAAATTACAATAATTAATAACGCTTAGCCAATTATCACACAACCTGGGACGCCTTCTGATTGCTTTAATAGGGGCAGAGCCCCCACTAGTATATATATATATATATATTTGGAAGCAGCTGTGTAACTATGTATATTGCAGATTGCATGTGTGTGTGTGTTGTAAAAGTATACCAGTAGATACTGATATAAAGTATGAATTACATCAAAGTATTACTAAAGTTAAATGCTTTAAATGAATGATTATGGGTGACAAAGAAAATGTTTTTTGTTGATGAACTTGAATCGAGTTTAAAAGCATTAAATTGTGTAGCGTGGAATAATCAATGGAGTGAGAGCATTTAATAATGAGTGTAACAGTGCTCGTAAACGTGATCACAAATTAGACTTATATGTATCACATGCACGAATTATTAAATATTATTTCCAAATCTTTCTTTATTTTTTAAATCCTGTCCTTAATACATGAATTGAGATACCAATGCTGGCCTCATAAAATCCCCCGTTACACTGCGCCATATACCTTTATGTATTTGCCATTGTTAGACCTACATAGATCACTGGGTAACCAATACTAGTCCAACATGCAGCCCTCTTAAGCTTTTTGATCAGGTGGCTACCAACCAAAAGAAAAACAAGAAGATCGCTTGAAGAAAAATAAGTCTTCGACCTAGAGAGACATTCAGAGCAGTGTGCTCCAGAGTGGCCACAAAACTTGCGGAAAACTTAAATTGGTAATTTTAAGCAAGACGCGAAACCCTAGTTAACTCGACAAAATTCCATACACAACAACTTAATAGATTAATCCCAAGCTATTTGACCCAATAACCCAACGCGCCAATCAGCAGTCTCACGAGCTTTAATGATTAATAACAAATATAAAATAACGCTAGCGTCAATGACCACACTATCCAGGGCGCTTTGTGGTTGCTAAAGTAATTAATAAATTAAAATAAACAATAACGCAAGCACCAATCATCGCATAACCCGAAGCGCTTTCTGATCGATTTGTTTATTAATTAAATAACTTAAGCATCAATCACCACACAAACCAAGGTGCTTCCTGATCACTTTACTTATTAATAAATTACATTGAACTATAACGCGAGCACCAATCACCGCACAACCCAGGACCCTTTCTAGTCGCTTTGAGAATTAATAAAATAACATAAGCGCCAATCACCACGCAATGTAGGGTGCTTTCTAGTTGCATTATTTATTAATAAATTACAATAAACAACAATGCAAGCACAAATTACCGCACAACCAAGGGCGCTTTCTGGTCGTTTTGTTCATTAATAGAATAACATAAGCGCCAATCACAGCACAACCCGGGGCACTCACTGGTCGCTTCATTTATTAATAAATTACAATAAACAATAACTCATATGTTAATCATCATAAAATCCTAGGTGACTTATGGTTGCTTTGAAAATTAATAACAGAACACAAACGCAAATCACCAGACAATCTGGAGGGCTTACTGGTCACTTTAATGTATAAAAAAATAACACAAGCACCAATTATCACACAACCTGGAGCACTCCGTGGCTGTTGTAATAAATAATCAGTTTTGATGAACGATAACGTAAGCTCCAATCACCATACAACTCGGAGACCTTTCTGGTATTTATCATTAAATTTGATTTAGCAATAACGCTTGTGTCAATCACCACAAAACCCGGGGCGCTTTATAGTTAATTAGTTAATTAATAAAATAACACAAGTGCCAATCACTCCTCAACTCAGAGCGCTTTCGGGTCACTTAGTTAATTATTGAAATAACATAAGCGCTAATCACCCCTCAAGCCAGGGCGCTTTTTAGTCGCTTAGTTATTTGATAAAAAAACTCATATGCCAATGACCACAAAAATCCAGTGAATTTACTGGCTGCTTTGTTAATTAATAAATTAATTCAAGCAACAATTATCACATAACTGAGAGCGTTTACTGGCCGCTATGTTAATTAATAAAATAACGCTACTGCTAATCACCGCACCACCCAAGGCACTGACTGGACGCTTTATCAGATAAGAAAACAACGCTGGCGTCAACTACGGCGTAACCTGAGGCGCTTTCTGGTCACTTTGTTAATTAGAAAATTAATACAAGCACCAACCCCGTAATACCAGGGCGCTAACTGGTCGCTTTGATAACCAATAAAATAACGCAACTCAAAGTGACCACTCAACCCAGGGCGCTCATCGATAGCTTAATTTATTAATAATTTACAATAAACACTAACTCATGTGTTAATTATCACACAATTTGGGCGATATTAAGTTGCTTTGATAATTGACAAAATGAAACAAGTGCAAATCACCTGACAATCTAAGGGGCTCACTGGTCACTTCAAAATGGAATAAAATAATAAAAGCGCCAATTATCACATAACCTGGAGGGCTTTCTGGATGCTGTAATAATTAATAAATTTAAATAAATGATAATGTAAGCACTAATTACCATACAACTCGAAGGGCTTTCTGGTCAATTTATTTATTATTAAATTAGAATAAACAATAATGCTTGTGTCAATCACCTCAAAACCTGAGGCGCTTTTTGGTCGCTTTATTTATTAATAAATTAGAACAAGCAATAAGGCAGGTGCTGGTCACCGCACAACATAAGGAGCTTCCTGGTCCCTCTGTTAATTAATAAAGTAAAAATAGCACCAAGTACCACATAACCCAAGGCGCTAACTGATTGCTTTGTAAATTAAAAAAATGACACAATCACCAACCATCACACAACCCAGGGCGCTTTCTGATCAGTTTATTTAGTAATAAATTACAATAATTAATAACGCTTAGCCAATTATCACACAACCTGGGACGCCTTCTGATTGCTTTAATAATTTAAAAAATAACACAAGCGCCAATCGCTACACAACCGCTGGAGCTTACTAGCAATTTCATTAATTAATGAGATCATACAACTGCCAGTTAAAGCACAACCCAAAGTGCTTACTGGTCGCTTGGTCAGTAAATAAACAACGTAAGCGTCAATTACTGCACAATCTGGGATGCTTACTGATTGCTTTGTGAGTTAATAGAATAACACAAGCGCCAATCACCTTGCAACTTGGGGCGCTGACTGGTCCATTGTTTAACTAATAAAATAACGCAACTCAAAATTATCGCACAATGCAGGGAGCTTTCTGGTCGTTTATTTCTTAATAAATTAGAATAAACAATAACGCA
Source organism: Copidosoma floridanum (assembly GCF_000648655.2). The sequence goes on from NW_019379572.1 coordinate 683,347, forward strand.
TTAGCCAACTACCACACAACCTGGGGCGCCTTCTGGTTGGTTTATTTGTTAGTAAATGAGAATAAACAATATTGCATGTGTTAATCACTGCTTAACTTTGGGCGCTTACAGCTCGCTTTGTTAATAAATAAAATAACACAAGCGTCTATCACTGCTATCACCGGTAGACCTGGGGCGCTTTCTGGTCGTTTTATCTATTAATGAATTACAATAAGGAATAACTTATGTATTAATCACCACTTAACCTGGGGCGACTTCTGGTTGCTTTGATTATTGATAAAATGACACAAGCGCCAATCACCAGACAACCTGGAGGGCTCACTAGCCACCTTGTTAATTAATGAATCAACACAACTGCCAATCACCCCATATTCCGGGGCGCTTTTTGGTCTCTTTGTCAGTAAATAAAACAACGCAAGCGTCAATCACCGCACAACCGGGGGCGCTTTTTGGTCATTTTTTTCGGTAAATAAAGCAGTGCAAGCGTCAATTACCACACAACCAGAGGCACTTACTGGTCGCTTTATTAATTAAGAATTTAACATAAGCGCCAATCTCTGCACAACCCTGGGCGCTTACTGGTCGCTGTTTTTATCAATAAATGACAATAAGCAATAACTCAAGTGTTATCACCGCATAACCCAGGGCGGCTTCTGGTTGCTTCTTTATTGGAAAAATAACACAACTGCAAATCATCAGAAAACCTGGGGGCTTACTGGTACTTTGTTAGGTAATAAATTAACGCAAGTGGCAATCATCTTACAACCCGGGGCGCCTTCTGATCGGTTTGCTCATTAATGAATGAGAATATACTATAACGAATGTTCCAATCACCACACAACTCGTGGAGCTTACTAGTCACTTTGTTAATTAATTGTATCACACAACTGCCGATCACCACACAAGCTAGAACGCATTTTGGTCGGCTAATTTATTAATAAATTAAAATAAACAATATTGCATGTGCCAATCATCGCACATTCCGGGACGCTCACTGGTCGCTTTGTTAATAAATGAAACATTGCGAGCATCTATCACCACACAACCTGAGGTGCTTACTGGATACGTTGTTAATGATTAATTATTACAAGGGCTAATTACTGGACAACCTACGGCGGTTACTGGCTGGTTTAATAATTGATTAAATAAAACAACTAAAAATCACTGCACAACCAGGGATGCTTTCTGGTTGCTTTATTTATTAATAAACTACAATAAGCATTTACGCATGTGATAATCACAACACAACCCGTGGTGACTTATGGTTGCTGTAATAATTGATAAAATAATACAAGATCCAATTACTAGACAACCCGGGAGACTTACTAGTCATTTCGTTTATCAATAAAATAACACAAGCGCTAATCATAACTTGACCGGGGCGCTTTCTGGTCGGTTTGCTTAATAGTCAATTAGAAAAAACAATAGCACATGTGCCAATCACCACACAACCTGGGGTACTTTCTGGTTGCTTCATTTATTAATAAATTGCAATAAACAATAATGCAATCTCCCGGCTCGTGTGGTCATTGGCACTTTCGTTATTGTTTATTGTAATTATATAATTAGATCAGTGGCCAGAAAGCACCGTAAATTGTGATTATTGGCGTTTAGGTTATTTTATCAACTAACAAAGCGACCACTAAGCGTCCTGGGATGTGTGGTGGTTGGCACATGTGATATTGTTATGGTAATTTTTTAACAAATAAAGCGGTCAGAAAATGCCACGGGTTTTGAGGTAATTAACGCCTATGTTACTCTATTATTTAACAAAGTGACCAACAAGCGCTCTGGATTGTGTAATGAGTAGCGCTTGCGTAGTTTGTTAATTAACAAAACCACCAGAAGGCGCCCCATGTTGTAAGGTAATTGGCGCATATGTTGTTTCGCTATTTACCAACTTGACCAAAAAGTGCCCTCGGTTGTGTGGTAATTAGCGCTAGTGTTATTTTATTAATTAACAAAGCGACCAGAAAGTGCTGTACGATGTGTGGTTAATGGTACTTACGTTATGGTCATTGTAGTATTCTAATAAATCAAATGATCTGCAAGCTCCTAGATTGGTGTGGTAATTAGTGCTTGTGTTATTATACTATCTAAAAAAGCGACCAAAAAGCACCCTGGTATCTGCGCTGATTGGTGCTTGCAGCTTTGATTATTGTAATCTATTAATTAATAAAGTTACCAGAAAGCGCTCGAAATGAAGTGGTGATTAGCGCTTGCGTTATGTTTTATTATAATTATTAATAAATAAAGTGATCAGAAATCACCCCATGTTATGCGTCGATTGGTGCTTGGGATATTTAATAATAAACAAAGCGACCAGTAAGCAACCCAGGTTGTGCAGTGATTGGTGCTTGGGATATTTAATAATAAACAAAGCGACCAGTAAGCAACCCAGGTTGTGCAGTGATTGGTGCTTATGTTATTCAGTCAACTACTGAAGCGACTACTTAGTGTTTTGGGTTGTGCAATTATTGGCGCTTTCTGGTCACTTTGTTAATTAATAAAATAACACAAGTGACAATCACTTCATAACCTAAGGTACTTTTTGGTCGCTTTATTGATTAATAAATAACAATAAACAATAACGCATGTTCCATTTACCACACAACCTCGGGTACTTTCTGTTAGCTTTGTTAGTAAATAAAATAATTCAAGCGCTAATTATTACATAACGTGGGGCGCTTACTGGTCGGTTTGTTAATTAATAAAATAACACAAGTGCCAATCACCATACAATTCGGAGTGCTTTGTGGTCGCTCAATAAATTAATAAAATAACATTAGCGATAATTACCACTCAACTGTGGGGCCTTATGGTAGTTTAATTAATTAATAAATCACAATAAACGATAACCCAACTGCCAATCACCACACAAACCAGAGCAATACCTTGTGGCTTTCAAAATTAATAAAATAACATAAACGCCAATCACCAGTAGGGTTATTGGTTCATAAATAACGATAAACAATAACTCTTGTGCCAATCACCGCACAACTCAGGTCGTTTACTGATCGCTTTGTTAATTATTAAATGAACGCAAGCACCAATTTTCGCACAACCAGGGGTGTTCTTTGGTTACTTTATTTATTAATAAATTACAATGAGCAATAANAAGAAAATTTTTTATCAATTTAACGTATATTACTTATTAAATAAAAAATATTAAATAAAAGCCAAAAATTGGAAAATTTTATGGTTTTTTGAACAGTAGTAATTTTGCTTCCGTTTTTTACTACTTGGAGAATGTGACGAAAGTCTCCACCTAAAATTATTATTTTATTTCCAAAAGGTTCATTACTACTAGATAAATCTTTTAAAGTCCTATCAACGATTTCTAACGCTTTTTTTGGTGTCATCGAAGCTTCATCCCAAATAATGACAGTTACATTACGTAATTTTTGTTTATCTGGCTCAAATAGGAAGAATGCACTTTCTATAGTGCTTAAGTCTAAAGGAAGTCTGAAAGTTCTGTGAGTGGTCATTCCCTTTAGGAGCAGAATAGTAGCAATACCTTTGGGTAAAAATTTTGGTTATAAAAATTTAAAAGAAAAAAAACAATTAACTAACGATATAGTTAAAACAAAATCAATTTGTGATTCTAACAATATCGTTATTTTGTAATTTTTGACGATATTTAAAATCTTTTAATATGTTGTCGTCTTAAATATATTAAAATTAGGCATTAGTCAGGGAAAATAAAAAGTTATTGCTAAAAATTCATGTAATTAATTATGATCAATATACATTTATTACATATATAAACTTTAAGTAACAATTAATATAGTTTGGGTTTTTTTCCATACTTTGTAAATCTAATTTGCAATTACGGGGGTTGGTGCGCAGAGCGCGCAGGGGACATATATAGTTGTAAGAGCTTAGAAATATCTATTGACACATACAGGATAGACAGCTCATTTAAAAAAGGGAGCTACTAGAAGAAATAATAAAGCTTACCAACAAAAAGTCAAGGGCACATCTCTCTGTCTACGTAAACTTTACCACTTTTATTTGAAATTAGCAGCTTGTTCTTCATATTTTCTCAGAAGCAGACCAGTAATCATTCCCCAGCGTAAAAAATTATTCCCAAGTATTTTTGAAAAACGACATAGTTTTCTGAATTCTGTTAAATATTCTTCAACATATTATTTTCATACTAACAATTAATTTTATCATTTTTTAAGGCTTTAAAAAATATTAATACAAACCTTATTTTGAAAAAATTACACTTATAACACAATAAAAGGAGTGGTTGGCGCGTCAATACGAAGATTTACTCAAGTTTCATTATTT
>NW_019379572.1:693225-722365 GCF_000648655.2 Copidosoma floridanum
ATGTTGTAAGGTAATTGGCGCATATGTTGTTTCGCTATTTACCAACTTGACCAAAAAGTGCCCTCGGTTGTGTGGTAATTAGCGCTAGTGTTATTTTATTAATTAACAAAGCGACCAGAAAGTGCTGTACGATGTGTGGTTAATGGTACTTACGTTATGGTCATTGTAGTATTCTAATAAATCAAATGATCTGCAAGCTCCTAGATTGGTGTGGTAATTAGTGCTTGTGTTATTATACTATCTAAAAAAGCGACCAAAAAGCACCCTGGTATCTGCGCTGATTGGTGCTTGCAGCTTTGATTATTGTAATCTATTAATTAATAAAGTTACCAGAAAGCGCTCGAAATGAAGTGGTGATTAGCGCTTGCGTTATGTTTTATTATAATTATTAATAAATAAAGTGATCAGAAATCACCCCATGTTATGCGTCGATTGGTGCTTGGGATATTTAATAATAAACAAAGCGACCAGTAAGCAACCCAGGTTGTGCAGTGATTGGTGCTTATGTTATTCAGTCAACTACTGAAGCGACTACTTAGTGTTTTGGGTTGTGCAATTATTGGCGCTTTCTGGTCACTTTGTTAATTAATAAAATAACACAAGTGACAATCACTTCATAACCTAAGGTACTTTTTGGTCGCTTTATTGATTAATAAATAACAATAAACAATAACGCATGTTCCATTTACCACACAACCTCGGGTACTTTCTGTTAGCTTTGTTAGTAAATAAAATAATTCAAGCGCTAATTATTACATAACGTGGGGCGCTTACTGGTCGGTTTGTTAATTAATAAAATAACACAAGTGCCAATCACCATACAATTCGGAGTGCTTTGTGGTCGCTCAATAAATTAATAAAATAACATTAGCGATAATTACCACTCAACTGTGGGGCCTTATGGTAGTTTAATTAATTAATAAATCACAATAAACGATAACCCAACTGCCAATCACCACACAAACCAGAGCAATACCTTGTGGCTTTCAAAATTAATAAAATAACATAAACGCCAATCACCAGTAGGGTTATTGGTTCATAAATAACGATAAACAATAACTCTTGTGCCAATCACCGCACAACTCAGGTCGTTTACTGATCGCTTTGTTAATTATTAAATGAACGCAAGCACCAATTTTCGCACAACCAGGGGTGTTCTTTGGTTACTTTATTTATTAATAAATTACAATGAGCAATAACGCAAGTGCCAATCACTATACAACCCGGGGTGCTTTATGTTTTCTTTATTTATCAATAAATTACAATAAAACAATAACATAAGCACTAATCACCGATAAGTTTGGTGCACTTCCTGGTCGCTTCGTTAATTAATAAAATAACACAAGCGCCAATCACCACACAACCCGGGGCACTTACTGGTTGCTTTGTTAATTCATAAATCCTTTTAAGCGCCAATCACTGCTTTATTTATTAATAAAATAAATAAAGTGACCTGTAAGCGCCCCGTGTCCCGTGGTTATTGGCACTTGCGTTATTGTTTATTGTTATTTATTAATTATTACAGTGACCAGAAAGCAACCTGGGTTGCGTGGTGATTCTTACTTGTGTTATTTTATTAATTTACAAAGTGACTAGAAAGTGCCCTGGATTGTGTGGTGATTGGTGCTTGCGTTATTGTTTATTGTAATTTATCAATTATTACAGCAACGAGAAAGCGCTTTGGGTCGGTGGGTGATGGATGCTCGCGTTATTTAATGTATATAATTAATTATCAAAGCTTGTGAGACTGCTGATTAGCGCGTAGGGTTATTGGGTTAAATATCTTGGGATTTTTATTTATTAAATTATTGTGTATGAAATGTTGTTGAGTTCTCTGGGAATTTGCGTCTTATCTATATATCCAATTTGAATTTTCCACAAGTTTGGTGGCCTCTAATTAATACACTGATTGAGAGCGAAAGACACACTAACATTGGTATTAGCGTACATGCATGCGCATAACGGACATGTTTTACATACTTGATAAGTAGGTAACTGGTAATGCAACTCATGTGTCCATGTGGTTCGATTGTAGATACCACGAAAAAAAGATACATTCTCGCCTTACAGTTTGACTCACGTGCATTAGCCCAGGTTACTCCAATTTTCGTTTTACACAAACAGTACGTAATACTTTACAAAGAGAATAGATCATGGATATTAAATAATATTGAACACCTAGTCATACTCTGAATTTTATTTATTTTTCTGTCAATTTATATCTTTTTTCTGTTTTTCTCTTATCTCAAATCAATAATTTATAATTACCCTTTAGACTTCTTAATGTGCTTGATTAAAAGTATACTAGAACCCTATCAGAACTTGAGTTAATAATTAAAAATCCAGCTAAAAATATAAAACATTGATTTGAAACTTCTCACTTGGCGATTTTTAAGACTCTGATCACAAATTTAATGTTGAAAATTAGCCTTTTTGACCTCTATTAATTACCTGAACACGTTAAGAATGATATTTTAATAATGCAGGAAGTAAAAACTAGCTGATACTAGTAGTAAGTAACATTCAATTATTTATGTAATAATATATCACGTTATTATATTAATTATTTTAAAAGGAGATTCTTTACGTCACTTAACTTGTTTTCAGTTGTATGTGTGATTAAATCTTCCTCTGTTAATAAATCCTTTAAAATACTGAACTTTTATCATTTACTAGAACGGATGGCTGAATGGATGGCTATTATAAGAGCTGTGCAACATACTGATAAAGATTTCATCGGCTTTTTATTCAATTTTTGATAACTTAAGATAAGTAAATTTGAAAAAATTAAGCTGTTAGAGAAACCTTTTAGAGTCTTTGCTTGTAGAAAAGTGCAAGAAAATTTTTTACAAAATTTCAAAAAGCATTTATTTTACAACTTTGACGCTTCTTCAAACATTTATCTTATGGATACCAAGGCGTAAGATGTAATACTCCGTAAATTAGACTCCATGATAAAACATGAATTAAAATTTGGTGCACCGTTGTTGACATATATTACAATAGATAAATTTGTCTGAGCTTTCATATTTAAGAAACGTTTATTGATTTCATAAGTATTAACACTTTACGTCCAGAGAATATTTTTTTAGGATACGTAGCTAAAAATAATTTCTAGGACGTCTTGTTCATATTTTGTTTCTGATTCTTTAGCTGAACTAAAAATTTATTTCTAAATCAAAAATGTAGGGGCTGTTAGTGATTTTTCGACTTTAAAAGTTACCACTTTAACTACATGATCTTGACTACATATCAGCAACCTCTGATATGTTTGATAGCAGAATTCTACAGAATTATTTAACTTTTCATATTTTAAGGTACTATTGAAAGATAATTTCCTGCGTGTCGATAATTGAGGTATTACAAGTTTAGTGTGACTTTGTCATTTATATAAGGAACAATTTTTGATGTAAATGTATCATCAAAGTAATAGGCTAATTTGTAGATGGAGGTACTGTTCCAACCACTTTCAGCCCATCCATGTCCTTTCTTGATAAAAAATTATTATTCAAGATTTAACTTGAAAACGTCAAGAATGACATATTCAAAGAACTTTCAAACTATTTGCAAGAATTTATAAAAATCTTTACCTGCTGTGGATTAAATACACAACTTTATGGTTTAGATACAGCTCAATCAAAACTAAAACCCATCAAACCTTACGTTACATCCACACCATGCCACACGCCACCATCAGAACACATATTTTGAGCTTAACGTTTTTTCAAGATTTAAACCGGTGATCTCCTGCTCGCTATCAGTGGTGGATTTTTAACACGATCTGGAGGTTTCTGACGCATACCTGTAAGAAACTTGTCATTAATGTCATAAACTTGTATGATTGTAAGAAATGTCAGAAACTCCAAAACATCGTTTAAAAGTCTAATAATCCGATGTGTGTGTGCATAAAATAGAGTTTATAACCTAAAACAGACAGTCACTTTACTTAACGAAAATAAAAAGTATTAATTCAAAATTTACTATAACTCTAAACTCATACGATTTTCAAATTGATATTAATTTGAAGTTTTTTTACTGGAAGGTACTTTTTAATATGGAAGGTATTTATGAATATCAAAAAATATTTTCATGTTAATTCAGTGTGATTCCGAATAGTTGAAGAATTGATTCAATTTATTTTCTTGCAGCTCACAACAGACTTGACCCAAGAGAACTAGATGCCTTACTTGGCAACTTTTTTTTTGGTTGTAATATACCTTTTATTATTGTTGAATCAATCCATTTTAAAAATTTTGTTCGTGCTCTCAACCAAGACTATGTTTTACTAACTAGGAAAACGCTAGAAAATGGAATATTAAACAACTGTTTCAATCAATTAAAAGAATCTATTGTTAATATGCAAGCGAATGGTTCAGTACCACTCATTGATGGGTGGAATAACAAGTCAGCTAACACTCAAAATGTTGTTGCAATGCTCCGTTTGGATGGATTGGAAGATAAAAAGTATACTTACTTCGACTCCTGGAATTTCAGTACTTTGAGAGAAACTGGTAAAGTATTGCCTGAGGTTGTCAATGAGTGCATTAAAACAGCTAGAGAAAAATATAATTTGAATATTTATGCAGTTATTACTGATAATGCTCGTAATATGATCTGAATGGGAAGACTAGTTGACGTCTGGCATATATAACTTGCAATAGCCATAGTGGCAATTTATGAAGTAAGTCTGTTGTCGACAACGTTTTTGCCACTCAAGTCAATCATTTGTTAAAAGATTTTAAAAAGCCACGACTCGAAGGCTAGTTACTTGAGAGGGAAGGCAATAGAATTGTATTAATTGGTGAAACTAGATGGTGCAGTCATCGTGATGCATTCCGTCGGTATTTAAAAAACTTGCATATTATGAGAGAAGTGGCTCACAATGAAGAAAACCGTAATATTTTATCTGAAGAGAATACAATTTTGTTGAATGATCCCAATTTTGAAGCTAGATTAATCAATAATATCATAACTCTTGATCCAATATGTGAATTGATAAATATTTGCCAGAAATCAAATTGTACGTTGGCTGATTCGACTGAACTTAGGTTAAAATTAGAAGTTCCAGTTTTAAACGAAGAGTATGAACGACTAATCAGGGAAAAAAAAGAGAAAGCAGTCAATGTGTATGGTTTAGTGGTAAATTATTTGCATCCCAAGTACAAAGGGCAAAGATTTCAGAACAATCAAGCACACACGAATAAAGTTGACCAATTTTTCCGAGATAATTTAAATGAAGATGGGTTACGAGAGCTTAAAGATTATAAAAATGAAGTTGACGTATTTGCAAATCTGTTTGCAAGAAATTATCAATCTGGGTTGATTTTTGGAAGGCTGCACAAATATTTTATCCAACATTGAGAGCCTCAGCAATAAAATTACAGAATGTATGTGCTTCAACTGGCCAATTAGAAAGATTGTTCTCTGAATGGGTCTATGTTCATTTGACCAAAAGAAATCGCTTGACCCCAGAGAGATCATCAAAATTAATTGCTTTGTATTATAATACGAGATTGAATGATATTATTTATGATAATTTAATAAATGAGTAAAATGATTACTTACAAAAAACTTTATTTTTTACTTTAAAAAAATCCATGTTTCAATACAATGAAATTTTTAAAAAGAAAAGAATTGACGTTCGTTGTACTTAAGTACTCAATTCCTACTAATTTTTATGTAACATTGACAGAACTTTTAATTTTGGTTTTTGTTAATTAAGTTATATAAGTAATAAATAATTAAATACACTTCGATCTTAATAAAAAGTAACTTTGTAACTATCACAAGTGCAACAATTTGCATTCCTACGTTTACTAATTACAGATCAACTTTTTTAGAATGAATATTCTTAGAAAACTATTAATAATCTAATCAGACTTCCATTTATCACACTTTAATAAATAGGACAGTTTTTTGATCATTTTCTCGCTTTCTATATCTAAACGTTCAAAAGAAGATTCTAATAAATTGTTGTTTACATAAGCAGGTATACTTGTTATTTTTTGACAAAAGTTAGCAAAACTTGGATTGGTTCGATAGCTTTGAAAAATACAGTAGGAGAATCATACTTATGTAAAAATTTAAAAACTCCACTTTTTTCTTTAAATTTCATCCAGACAACCATATCTTCGAAATTAAGATTTTCTTTAAAGAACTTTTGCACTATTTTGTTACAGTCAGTCAAAAAAGAATCAATTTTTTTGCCTTGGTAAAGTGGATGTAAGTGGCGTGCTACTAAAAGTACTGGAGTTAAACAATCTTTTATAATATCTTTTATTGACCACTCATTTTTTAATTGTTTACACTTTCAATAAATGTTCATCAAATTTTCGACACTATCAGCAATCGTATAAGAAAATGATTTCTTGTAGGCAGACATTCCATACAAATCTTCAAGTATTTCAACAATCTTAACAAAACATTTCTCAATTTTATTTTGTATTAAAGTTAAGACAAAGTTACTAGTAGTCACAATGGTTCGCTTTACATTTAAATTTTCCAAAATAAGTTTGATTTTCTTTAATAAAAAAAGGGAGCTTGTGAAGTCATCATCGTTTACTTGAAGAAGTTGTTTGCCTTCCCGGTTCAACAACTCTTGTTGTTGATCGAATTTAGTGAATTCGCATACGATTTTATTGATTTCACGTATAACATCTCTGTCAATTATTAATCTAAACAATTGATTAATCAATTTTAAATGACACCAAAAAAACCAACAATTTGTGTCATCAACCAGAACATCAGAAAATCAGTTCGATACAATAGCACATAGATATCTATATCACTCTAACTTTTTATTTTCTCAATACACTGAGAGTCCATCTGCTGCGATTCGGCGAATTCTTTCATACCAACAAATAAGATATTTTGCTCATCATCCAACATCATAATTAATACTTCAGTATTTTTTTGATGTACTAATAGAATTGAACTTTCATTTTGACCTTCAATTTTGTCATATTCATCATATATTATTGGCAAAACATTAGTTAGCAATTGCTTTGACGATATTGGTTCATATGCTGGTCTAATTGCATTACAAAATATAATAAAATGTGGACTGTCAATAGCGTAATTATTGCAGCTCAGCTCCCCCCAAATAAGGTAATTATTCTTTCATTTTCTAGCATTTTTTGAGTAATCCTATTCTTTTGCTAGCTCCCCTCCTCCCCCCACCACCCCTCCCTGCCTCCCCCCAGCTTCCCCATACATAATTTAAATATATTCGTAAAGCCTTATACTGTTACAAGAGGTCTAATTTTCACAAATAATTTTATTTGACCATAACAAAAAATTTTGTTACAATTATCTTACTCACGATGTTTATTTTGATTACTTGCTCTAAAATGTCTTTTTAGGTGCTCTGCTCTTATACATAACCTTTTCCACAATTTTGACAAATATTTTTTTGGAACGTTTTTTTCATGACTTTTTAAATGTCTCTGTAAGTGATAATTTCTTTTGAAACTTTTTTCCCATTTAATGCACTTAAAATTTTTTTCAATGTTTTGGCATTCCTTTGTGTGACGCAAATGGTTTTTCTTGTCTAATATTATAATGCTACACGGATCACATACAAAAAATTTTTTTTTGTGAATTTTTTCGTGCGATGATAGACACTCTTGATTTGAAAATTTTGAGTTACATTTGTCACACTGATAAAATTTTGCATCCATGATGGTGTATCTGAAAACATATTACAAAAAACGGATTGTTTATGATTACATAAATCTGGGTACTAGACGGTACTGAAATTTGCTTTTTTGATGAAAGATAAAATTTGCAAGAAAGTATAAAAATAGTAATGAACTATAGAATAGTTTTTTTGTTACTCTAAAATTTCATTCCAAACAATATTTTTAATTTCAAATTTGTTTTCTGATTCAATTTGGATAAAAATTTTTTTTGGGTTTCTACATCTAGACAATGCAACATATAATTGCCCATGAGAAAATAATGGTTTTCTAAGGTATAATCCTAAGGCATCAAAACTTTGACCTTGAGATTTATTGATAGTCATAGAAAAAGCTAAGGTAAATGGAAATTGTTTTCTGTACAATATAAATGGTAGTGAAGAAGAATTGTTTGTTTGTAGTGTTATTTTTGGAATAGAGACCTTATTTCTTTTTTTTTTACCTGTGATTATTTCAGCTTCGATGTTGTATTTAAATAATTTTGTAATTCATAATCTAATACTCTATCTCAAAGTAAGAGTTAGATCATTTATTATAACCACTTTATTTCTAGTCTTTGATCATTAGTCACGTGACTTCAAACTTAAAAAAGTAACGTATATTGCATATAAATATTATTATAAGAATAAATGGAGAATTTAGAACATGTGTTTAATTTAAACAATTTGTAGGAATTTCATCACACTTTTAAAAAAATTACATATAAAAATTTGAATTTTACTCACAGCATTGAAAATAATTCAAGAAAATTAAATTTTACACTATTTTCTAGTAATAATAATTGCAGGCATTATTATTTATGACAACTTAATAATGTTAATGTCATGGTGAAAGAAAAATCTAACAAAATAACGAACAAAAATTATTATAGTTTGATCCAAGCACGTTGACAGTTGCTTTAAACGACTTCGACCTAGGCTTGGAGATTATTTGCATCAGCTCGAGGGTGTAGCATCGTCACTGAGCATCAATGAAAATTTTCTTTCTTACTTATCTGTTTTTATAATATTATAACCAAACACAGTTTATTTAAATGTAACATACAATTTACTTATTGTTGCGTTAATTCTTTATTCAAATATAATCTGTATTTAACAATTTTTGTTTGTTTTAGTTTGAGATCTCTTTTGACTTTCATTGATTTATTCTTATAATTCTTTTTTTTTACTTTATATCTTGATATTTTCTGTCATTAAATTTATAAATGCTTTGAACTTAAAACATCTTGTTGCTTACCTATAATAACTTACCTCTCAATATTTTTTCTCTGAAAATATATACAAAGATACAAATACATTTAAAAAAGCTTTATTAGTAACGTCAAAAACTTTTTGTACTCACAAATAAGTTTTTCTGCTTGTATAGAATATTAATGCTGGCTTTAGTATCTCTAAACTTTTAATTTTGTGGACGATGATTGTAGATTTCAAATTATTCCTTTCTTCCCATTCATTATTTGGTAGCCTTATAAATGTATAGTAGTGCCCCAAGGAATCTGATGGATAAAGAGCTACCAGGCCTATTAAATCGTATATTTTGTTCAATATTGTTATCTCTATGGGTACACTATTTAAAATTTCATACAAATCTTTATGCTGTTTGTAATTTGGCTCTATATCTAGACAATAATAATGACTGATTCTCTAGATATAGGTTACTTCTCCGTTGCATTTTTCACAACTTTTTGGTTTTTTACTGTAGAGTTCATTGATGTAGTTCTGTAAATTGCAAAGAAAATTTTCGTCGATCGTAGTAGCCAAACTTATCCCTTGTGTCTTGTACTTCCAGCTCATATTATATGCACAAAGATTACAAGATTTTTTTTTCAGAATGCAAAAATTTTCTGCCATNCATCGTTTTATGTACAAGCATTTCATGTTAATGAAAATTTCGTTTGTAGACTAATACGAAATTTGCATCTTTATTCATACCATGTTTCATTTAATTTAACACTACTTTCCATTTATACGAAAAAAACTTTCCAAATGTAACAGAGAGACCTCGTTGAGAAGAATACTTGTCGGATAGTGCGAGCTGCAAACTAGTTGAACGAGTATTCTTACTCGACACATTATTACCTGTCATTTACACAATAAAAGCCCTTCAATATAGTAAAATTTTCTAGTAAAATTTTCACTATGAATGTATTTAAAAAGTATTTCAAAAAAATAGGAATTATCTGGATCAGATAATGTGAAATCCATTACAAAGTCTCTGAATGATGCTGAAAAGCTGTGAGCTGCAACCAAAAGTTCAAATAAACTATCTATTGGGCAAGTATTCACTATGCAGTAGGGCTTATTCACGGCATCTATTTTAACTGCAGGCAGTTGGGATCCGTTGATAATGAGTGAATCTTACTCGGATTCAGAGACTGAAGATTCTTCACTTTTATCATCAATGTTATGTTCATTATTACTTTTGTTCATCCAGTTTTCTTCATAAAAAATCGATGGATCACTTGGTACTTTTTTTCTTTTGAAATTTTTAGAAAATTTTTTTACATCTCTTGCCAAAGTGACTTTTTTTCAGTATACTCTATATTTTTTAACAAGTAATTATCTGCGTCGTCATTCTTGCCTCTGAAGTCTATAAACTCTTTTTTGTAGGCATCAAGCAATTCTGGTAATTGTTTCTCAGCTTTTTTGGAACAATTATGAATATCCAAAACATTAGTCCACACTGCAAATTCAAGGCATAGGTCTCTAAGAGTATCACACAAATTATTGTTGTTATACACATTCATTTCGTTTGATTCTAAATCTTGTGATATAGAACTTTTTGCTTGCTGTAATAGGTTGGTAACATAATTAGATATATCGATGCACCTGTTAATATTTAAAACCGATTGGCTTTCTGCTGTTTCTATTAACTGAATGTCAGTGTCAACGGAATCAATAAATCTTTTACAATAGTTTTGATCGATTTGACGGTTTTTCAAGATACTCAAAAGATCTTTAAATACTGAAGTAATAAGAGTATTTTTGAACCGAAAACTTAACAAAATAAAAATTTTTTTTAAGAATCATTTCAAAATTCAAAATGCGAGTTTGCATATTCAGCAAGAGTATTAGAGAAATAAAAAAATATCGAACGTTATCAAGCAACACATCTTTAACACATTTTAAATGCATAACTTTTACTATTATGCACCGTACGTTGGCTTCAGTAATACAATTCGGTAATTTTTGTTTTTCATCAAACAGAGATATAAAGCATCCAGTGAGATATTCTTCATATGGCAAGTTTTTATTAAAAACAGTATTCACTGGACGAATATGTCCTTGTAAAAAATCTACTTCAACTTCTGTAGGTTCACGTAACACACTTCTAAGACATTCTGAAAAAAATCTCTTGATCAATGAAACTGGCGCTTTTTCTGAAGAAAACTGACATATTGGAATGAGAGTGTGTTGAACTGAAATTCCTAGGCAGTACAAATTCACAGCATCACTAAATTCATCAGAAGATCGAAATTTTTTGCAGAAATTTCCTACTAGCCCAAAGTAAAACTTTGCATTTTCAGACAAATCAGTAATCAGATCTATCGACTCGATTGGCCAATGAAATATGGTAAAGAGATAAACGCTTAATTCTCTTATAATACTTTTATAAAGAACATTGCTCTGTAGTTCAACTAATGTATGCTCCATACCGATAATGTTTTGATGAAATACTGGACTTTGCGTATTTTGGAGCTTGTTCTGTAAATCTTAAGATTTAATATCTTGAATGACATTATTTCTATTTTTAGAGAGATAAACATACAAATTCCTTTTTTCTATTTTCACCGGTAAATTGTCGTTGTTCAAGTTGTTAATAATCACATCCCACAATGGATCTTTTTCGTTTTTCAATTTCCCTTTTTCATTGAAAATCGCATGTTTTTTCAATTCTCTCACGCGGTGTTCATGAGACTTTGACGGCTTTGGACCTCTTTTGCTCATAGTATTTATTTAGAAGATTATATTATTAAAACAATCTGAAATAGTTTAAAATATTATGACTGCACATGTGTGTAATCTTATAATTGCCTGAGGTTGTCAATGAGTGCATTAAAACAGCTAGAGAAAAATATAATTTGAATATTTATGCAGTTATTACTGATAATGCTCGTAATATGATCTGAATGGGAAGACTAGTTGACGTCTGGCATATATAACTTGCAATAGCCATAGTGGCAATTTATGAAGTAAGTCTGTTGTCGACAACGTTTTTGCCACTCAAGTCAATCATTTGTTAAAAGATTTTAAAAAGCCACGACTCGAAGGCTAGTTACTTGAGAGGGAAGGCAATAGAATTGTATTAATTGGTGAAACTAGATGGTGCAGTCATCGTGATGCANGACGGCTTTGGACCTCTTTTGCTCATAGTATTTATTTAGAAGATTATATTATTAAAACAATCTGAAATAGTTTAAAATATTATGACTGCACATGTGTGTATTCTTATAATGGTTAAATAAAATAATTATTCTTATTAGTACTAGAGTTTACGAATAAGAAATGGTTGAAGGATCAAAAAATTATGGATTTAAGAATAAAGATACCGTGACTGTACCTCTTGAACCTTAAAATACGTATAAAAACATTCTTTATAAAAATTTGTTGTTTTAAGGTACAGTAAGTGTGGATATAAGGGATGCAATAGCGACGTATCTCAGTAAGAGGTAGGGACGTTTGATAATCGAGTAGAGGTTGGTACTGCTTTATCAAGCAAAACAAAGCGTTGATGTTTATATTTCTTACAAAGATATGTACCTTATACTTGTATTCATAAGAAAAAGTTTTAAAAAAAAAGTTTGCAGGGATCACTTTGCACTTTAATAATTAATAATTATAAAGGTTAGATTTTATCTATTACGTTCAAATTTCACGGAGCCATCGTTAACTGTTTTAAGTTACATAGAGTGATAATCAAATAAGTATACATGTTACTTAACAATTAACCAAAATATTAGCAAATTTACTTTGTAGATTAATTTCTTTTTTAGGTATTCTGGTAGACATTCCTATAGGAAGGATAAATACTTACTTCAGTTCTTCAAAGCTGACCTCCAAGAAAAAATTGGATTCATCATCTGCCAGTTGCAAGGTAAGCTAATGAAATATCATATTTAATTGAGTCTGAAAAATACCATACATGCACCATAAAAATACTTTTCCAATGTTCTTTCAGATTAATCTACACGTCGTTCGAAGACACCAGTACCTACATAGAGCCAACCAGTTAACAAATGTCACCTTTCTTTTATTCAAGTATATTTTATACAAATACAAATCACGTTGCACACCTTTTATCGTGCATCAAAGTCGTTTTGTCAGTCTTTTTTTTTTAATGAAGTTTTTTTCCATATTTTACACAAAATGAAGTACACTTGTTAAAAGCATATTAATTTACTCATTGATTAGTATTTAGTCATTGTCATCGTTTTATGTACAAGCATTTCATGTTAATAAAAATTTCGTTTGTAGACTAATACGAAATTTGCATTTTTATTCATACCATGTTTCATTTAATTTAACACTACTTTCCATTTATACGAAAAAAACTTTCCAAATGTAACAGAGAGACCTCGTTGAGAAGAATACTTGTCGGATAGTGCGAGCTGCAAACTAGTTGAACGAGTATTCTTACTCGACACATTATTACCTGTCATTTTCTTCTTTCTCGTGGGGTCGTTAGTTAATAATTGTAATCAAATTATATACAACAAGCAATAACAACTACAAACTGCACTATTTAGCAGAGTAGTAGCGTGACATTCTCTATACACAAAAAATATTCTACATGGCGCAGTGTGATGCGATACAACGATAGCCTTAGCTTTCCTGCTTCTTGATGTGCAGTAAACTAAAATTGTTAATTCTGTAGTATCCTAGTAATAGTTGCAGACAACTGTAATTGTTGGTAAAACATCAGTATTGTCTTCTCCATCGAACCAGAAAAATTTATTGCAGTGCGATGCCAGAGATTCACTAAAAGTATTTAAAAAAGATCATAAGTCAGAAAACGATAGAACTAGTTTTATAATAATTATTACACATAAGTATTCAATAATTACATGTGATTGTGTGCTTAACTATCAGACTATAGTCGATGAGCTTAATTCTGTCAAAAAAGCTGCACCGATACTCCAAAACGTTTGCAACCGACGAGTAAAATTTTTTCTTGGAGGTCAGCTTTGAAGAACTGAATACTTTATCTTTCCTAGGTATATCTACCAGAATATCTGAAAAAGAAATTTATCCACAAAGTAAATCTTACTAATATATAAAGCAGAAGCGCTAAAACCGTTGTAATCGCTAACCGCGAAAACTACTGAACCGATTTCGTTGAAATTTTGCACACTAATTCATGATACTTCCTAGATGCTTTTAGCATAGTTTTTATCTTAAAAAATTTAATAACAATAGCAATAAATGAGCTCAAAGTTTTGCAAAAATATGCCAGCTTTTCTCTTTAGTTCAGTAAAATCCGCTAGGTGGCGTCGACATAAAATCGAAGCTACCTGCAACATAACTAAATAAGTGTGGTTATAATAGGCTGGAGCGTATCGATAGTGGTGTAGCCGAGCTTCGGCAGCTGAACAAGCTGTACAAAGAATGATGGTGATAGTCCTGCAGCTGGGTATCCCGGTTACGGACGACACTCTTCTCTAAAGGGGAAGGGACCTAGGTGTCCCTTTACCCTGAATCTCGACGAGTGCGATAAAAAAAAAAAAAAATTAAATCCAACCGATGCCGTCTCTGTCGCAATACCAGAAGACATATCTAGCCAGAGCACAATCTGCTCCAACTCATCAGAGTTGTGTGGTAGTTCCACCATCCCACCTGGTGCAGTTTGTGGCTACAAATGTAAGCAAGGGAAAACAGCTCTGAGGGGCACGGAAAGCCACAACGGCTACCTTCTTGGTCGTCGCGTCCCCAACGCGCTTACCCACATGTTCCCGTCTAAAGATGAGCAGTTGGTTATCCGGGGAACGACCCAAGACGAGATATTCTTTGGTCAGCGGCGTACCTCCCTCCATCACAGTCTCCGTACATCGAGACTCCCAGGGTAAGAATCGAGCAACCCGTAGCCAGCTCTTCATCTTTAGGAATAATAAGAAAGAATAGCCTGGAAGTTTCACCACTGACGCTTTTTAGATCCATTATAAGTATTTACGTTCCTTACTTAACCATCAATTTCATCGGTTCTTTTTAGTGGCCACCTAAGTGTAAACTACCTTGCCAACAAATACATTTTTATTACCATTTCTGGAAGCGATTCGTCGACTAAAAGACTATATTAACTAAAGACGGGCACTATTAAACCAAGTCAGCTATTCACTGGCAGACGTCACCTGCGGAGTTGTTCTTCGCAAGGCTGGAAAACCCGGTGACCGACGACTCTATACTACTCTCTCGACTCTAAGCATTCAACCAGGAATCACTGATCCTCTCCAATGTCTGCGTTGGGACAACCTATAACAACTATGTAGAAAAAAAACTTGAGCCAACGGGACAGCCTCCACTGGACAAGTATCACTAACCAATCTCCCCATCTAAGATCACCAAAACAACTGAATCTGCAACTAAAAAAGGTGCTTTAGACACCAACGTCTTCGACGTTATACCGGGAGACGTTGGGAAAGAGCACTACAACTAGCCCCAAAGCTTCGGACTTTGTAATTTTTCTCCCAATCAGTCTGGGTCTTCAACAGCAAGCCAGAGAAGATCACCCTGAGGTATTCCAGGCAGTCACAATTGCTGTTAACTGCAGTCAAGAAAGAGTTAACTTAGGAAGCTCACCGGTCTTTTTAAGGGCCATCGGACGTCGAACTACCTTGCCAACAAATATATTAAAACTTAACAAAGTTGACAGAAAACAGCCTTTAGGGGTCACAAAAATTTTAAGCATGCCAAAAGTCGCAAGAGGGTGAATCGGAAGAAAAACTTCAAGTGTATCTAATAAATACAATTTTACTTAGGCGTCAAGAAACTGACGCAGAAAATTTATCGAGATTGAAACAGCAGCGTCAACATCGACAACTAAAGAGTCCATTACGTGAGAGATCAGCTTTTCATTGTACCCTCACAGCAATCTCTGAAATCTTTAAAGATCCTACTTCAGATTTTTTAATGAGTAGAAAATATATTTGTGTTTTTGTGGCAATAAAAATGTAGAGTTTAAGGTCCAGGACTTTGTTGCTCTGGTAATAAAGTTGTGAGATATGAGAAAAAAAATTTTTTTTCAATATAAATTTTTTGGGGGTTCCAAATCTTAATAGCTTTAAAAAATAGCCGTTTTCGTGAATTACACGGGAGAAACTGTAAATCAACGGCTTCTTATAGCCACCGATTATTTTATGGCATAAAGAACGCACGGTACTTTTCAGCATAATAATTTTTTTGAATTTTTACACCTCATTATTTAACCAAATAAACTATATGGATTCCGAAAAAATATGTTTTTAATAAGAAGATTTTTGTTCTGAGATGTATCAGGAATATGTGTAAAATTTCTAACTGAAAATGTTTCACATTACATGTCAACACACTACGGTGTTTTATTTAGTAAGTCTCGGGCGAAGCCGAGACGGGGGGCTGCTAGTTTGCTTATATTTTGGTCGATTGTGAAGCTATATGTATACTTATCTGATGGCTCCCTACAACTTTAAACAGCCGACGATGACTTCGTAAAATTGAAAGGCAATAGATGAAATCCAACCTTTATAATTATTAATAATTATTAAAGTGAAAAGTGCTCACTGCAAACTTTGTCTTATGAATACAAGTAGGTATGTTAGAAATACAAACATTGACACCTTCTTCTGCTCGACATAAAGCAGTATAAGAGATTGATCGGTTGATTGGTATCTCATCATGCTATCACCTATACTTTTACTATGTGTGCTGGTCAGGCCTGTCTGAGAATATCTTTCCGTTGGGTGTACACACTGTACACTGTGCAAGTGTGCAGTATCGGTAGTTTAATTCGGACACCGCGAAATTTGAATTTTTTACTTATTACAAAAAATATAACATGCATAAGCCTAAAATAAACGGTTATCACTCTGCATATCAATTAATTGAGTTATAATTGCGAAAACTATCAATTTACTTTGTGGTTACAGTTTAAGTTTTTATATTTCGTAAAATAGGTTAAGAATTCAAATTTTGGGGTGTCCGAATTAAGCTACTGACAGTGTACCCAAAGACCATAGACCAGACTGGTCTGACCATGGTACCATGGTCTATGTAGTCCTTATTTTATATCCACACATGTTCATGTATATGTATATGTACATCAGGCCCTTATAGTAGTGCCCCTACTCCTAACGTCTATAGGGGCAGGGCAGGGACTAGTGGGCTAGGGGAAGCGCAGCACAGCTGAGCACTGAGCATATGAGGCATTTCACGTCAAATCGCACAGGCTGCGCGCGAGACCACTTTTCATGCTTTGATTACAGTATCAAATTAATGAGGACGATAAATCGGAGTAAGCATTTCCGACGTATTTTAACCTCAGCTTTTCAATGAAATTATTAAAATTACAAAAAAAAGTCAACATAACCTCAAAAAAATATAAAACATGTTATATCTTCAAAAGGGTGTATCGAATCTTTTTTTTATTATCTAAAACGAAAAAGGAGGTTTTTTTACGTTATTATAGTGATTTTCAGAGTGTCCACTATTATATTATTCGGGAAATCTAACGTCAAAGTCTATGCTCTCGTGCCGCCGCGACGGACGGCCTGGCCGGGGGGGCGCGGTGCGGCGCTGCATGCGTGCTATATATAGCAATTTGTGACCCACCGAACCGAGAAGTCTGCTTCTTTAGCCTTAAAATATTAGTTGATGTTAATACAGTATTATTTTTTACAATAATTATTTAGACATATCAATAACAGTGTTGATATCAGGCGCGGTTCTCCTCCTCTGAGTTCATTTACAGCAGCAAAATTTCATTACTCTATTAATTGTGATAAAGGTTACGGCATCAAATAATTCTGAGATTTGTTCGCTTTAATAATGTATTTTGTGAATTTGCTATTCTTTGTGGAGTTTATTGAATTTTGAAAAAATTTGGTAAGTACAACTGAAGGTTCAGAAGTTGTCTTTTTAATAAAAAGTAACTTATTTAATTTTTAGGTTAGTTTGTTTGTTTACATTATAAACTATTAGAATGGATACAGTTTTCAAGTCACAGTGCATCAATCCTTTAAATTTAAGCAAACACACAAAACAGTTGGTTGAATTTCCACCAACTAAAAGAGCTGAATATTCAGCAATTCCAGAATCAGCAAGAATCTGTACTGGTTGTAAATCTCAAATGTATAAACGTAAATTAACAGATGATGTTGTTCCCTCCGTTAATGACGTTGAGATGAGATGCATCATGATCAATTGGATTATCACGCAGCGGGCATCGCAGTTCTCAATAACATGAAAAAAAAGTTTCTAGAATTAAAGTCAAGTGGTGAGAGAATTTCACTTCTTACTCTAGCTCCACAATTTTGGTCAATTAGTGATTTAGAGAGAGTATTTGGTTGTTCTAATTACGAAGCTAGTTTATCGAAAAAGCTATTTGCCGAAAAGGGATTACTTCCAGAACCTGTAAAAAAGGAAGGTAAAGTTCTTGCGGATGATACCATTTCTTTAGTCCAAAATTCTTATAACAGTGATGATGTAAGTCGTGTTATGCCTGGCATGAAGGATTTTGTCTCTGTGAAGTAGGAAAACGGCACCTGTAAGCACGTCCAGAAAAGACTGGTCCTTGGAAATTTGAGAGAAATTTATAATACGTTTCAAGAACATAATCCAACGGTGAAAATAGGATTCACGAAATTTACGCAGTTGAGGCCTCCACAATGTGTTTTAGCCGATTCCAGTGGGACTCACAATGTATGTGTATGCGTTTATCATGAGAACATGAAGCTCATGTTTGATGCTGCTGGTATTGATGATCTGACGAAAAATTCTCAATTATCCTTCATAGACTGTCAAAGCTGCGTAAAATCCATTGTTTGCAGCCAACCAGAAGAAAAGTGCTTTTTTGGAGACTGTTTACTGTTTAGATTGTCCCAACAGTAGTAAATTACGTGAGCACCTATTAGAGTGTTTCTCTAATAATGGTATTTTTAAAGTGAAGTATTATAATTGGTTTCAAACTGATAGATGTACAATTGCTTCGCAGTTAGTCAAAACAGTCAACCTAAGAAAGATTCAACTAACGGAGAAAGTGATGATGGCAGTACAGATGATGCATGCGATGAAGCAGGGGGAAATAATCATCAAGATCCCTCTCTAACACGATATATTGCTAAAAGGGCAAAAACACCAAAAGACAAACCTCCGTGGGCTCCATCAAACACCGAAGAGCCTCATCCTTTTCAAAAGATTCAAAAGGTGAATGAACACCCTATTAAGTACGCGGAAAACTTACTCGTCCTAATAACTTCGAAGGAAATGCCAGACACAGACATAGTAGAATCTCTTGCGCAATGCGGGTATCTGCTGGCAGAAGAGAATGAAATTAACGTAAACTCCATTGGTGACATTAAGGTCAATGAACTTTCCGGGTTCATGGTATTCATCATGCACATAAAAAACTACATAGAAGATCGAGTTACAGTGCTCAATATGGAGAAATGCTTAACCAATCTAAAAGACTTACTGAGGAGAAAAAATATAGTCTCCCTTGGTGTCATTAAGGATCTAGATATCCTGGGTAAAACTCAGTGGGATCAGTTTTCCGAATTACTCAATGACATATTCAACGGAGAGTTAATACTGATCGTAATGTTTCAAATTAACATTACCACACCGCCAGTTGAGAAAAGATACCAACTAATGAAAGAGTATCACGAGTCAACAATAGGAGGGCATAGAGAAATCACCAAGACGTACAAAAGACTTGCGAATGACTTCTATTGGCGAAACATGAGGCCAGAAGTCAAACAATTTGTAATAAGGTGTGATATGTGTCAGAGAAAAAAACTAGTAAGATTAAAAACACGACTCCCAATGGTGATAACAGATCCTCTGTCTTACGCTTTTGAGAAAATTTCCATTGACTTTCATGGCCCTCTTGAAGCCACAGAAAAAGGAAACAGGTGGATTTTATCAGTACAGGATCATCTGTCAAAATACATAATTCTAGGGGCAGCAACATCAGCTAACGCCATAGAAACGGCACGAATATTATGAAACCAAGTCTTGGGATTTTTTGGCCCACCTGATGATCTGCTTTCAGACAATGGTACCCATTTCAATACCACTCAACTGATAAAAGAAACATTCGCGGAACAACGGTTAGTGGTAATACAGAAACAAGGTAGTGTCTTCGAAAACGAACTAAAAACAGGAGCTTCACTACAAGATATCGAAAACAAAGCCCGGAAGATAAGTGAAAGAAAACTGGTTAAGGAGGAAATTCGCAACATAAGATCATTTTTTTTTTGCTCTCCTTTGCGCTTATTACAATTGCACCCACGAGGGTAGCGTTATGGAAATTGTTATCCCCAGGGGAGGCCCTGTTACTAATTTGTATAAGATTATTTACAGGTAAACGAGACATCAGAAACAATGAAAGGCATGACATAGAGGCGGCTACTTCTGGAGAAAACAACACAATTCAGAACGAGGCACATACAACCGAAGAATATGCACCTATAACTGCAGCTGATAATTTAAGCTCGGGCTCACACCTGCAGGCCATCGCAGTAGAAGGAGGGCGAGGTCTGCGTCTGAAGCTGGTACCTGGCACCACTCACGATGGGATCTACCACCAACATCAATCACAGCAGTGAAATGCAACCTACAAAAAATTTGTATTTATACATGTATACATATGTATTCATGAACATATATATGAAAATGTAGTAAACAAGAGGACACGATACATCCAATTGTAACAAATAATCAAACGTTTGATTTCAGCAAAATCACAGTTGGACCAGGATACATCGACTGCGGGCACTCCGATAACATCGATGATGGCCAGGAACTTCCTAAAGGCCACCCCCGACTACAGGTGTACAAAATGATGCCGACAAAGCTCAAGCCATTACGTATATTAGTGTGTCACACATCAGGACTAGGCAAATTCTCTTCGTTGTTGTTAGCTCTAGGAACATTTCCTGTACAAAAAAGTAATCATTAGGCAAAAACATCAACGAACGGACCTTCAACACAGAAAAAATTTTTTTTTAATACTCACACACTGCACGTATATTTGTTACCTTTTGATATCAACCAGTCTCCAAATTAATATACTCACCACCTTGACAAACAGCACAAAACAATAAAAATAGTAACAACACAATGACAACACATCATAAAAAATATATATACCCGTAAAAAAAAGGAAATAGCCGGACGTGGTGTGTGAGGTGACGACCGTGACTTCAAAAAATTTTTTTTTAATTCACCATTTAGGGTACTGCTTGTATCACTAGAGTATCATACAAACCTGTTAAATCATACCGTTTTACACCTATCCCAAAACACACTTTATCACAATAGATAAACAATAACGCAATAACACATCACACACAAGAAACACAACGAAAAACGCAAAAACTGAAGAGAAGTCGACTGCAGCAAGGCTCTAAAATTACTGGCAACAATTATGCACAGCTGCACAGCTACTCGCAGCAAACTAAATAGCTAGCGGAGGTTCAGATGAAAGACGATCCAATGAAATGCGATAAGACGGACAACGTGAATGACGCCAATGTCGCACGCCACAGATACCCATGCCAAATGATTCCTTTTCTCTCCTTGCCATAAGACAATGTGTATGTCATATGCAAGAAGCAAAAAGCAAGATAGCATAGATGTAACAGGAGTAACTTCAAAAAAAAAAAATAAGTCAAACGCTACGATACAAAATAATGACTGCTGCAATTTGTTCACATGGAGAGGAAGAAAATGCCTTTGCACTGTCGCTTTTCACCGTAATCTAAATCAAGTAGACAGTGATCAAAAACTCATAGAACCACAGATATTTCACATTATATTTTCCTTTTATCACCTTCCCGCATTCCCTCATTGGTACTGGCAGTGTCCTGTATGGAGCTGAATGTCACAATCAGCGTAACGTAATCAATCGCGTATACTGTCAAAATACACGCACGAACGCATCGCCGCACATCGCTCCTAATACATAAGCACTCGGATAACGCTACCGATCTTAACATTATCTTTTATATAAAAAAAAAAAATAAATAAATCAATGAATGGATAAATAAATAAATAAGATAAAAATAATAAAAAAAATAAGCAAAGAAAAAAACAACATACTCCAAAATAAGTATTTAAGTTAAATAAATAAAATTATGTGTAAGAATGTAACATGGGCAGCGGCCTGTGAGTAAAGTAACTTCTTTTCAAAAATACACACATACTTAGAGATTATGTATCAGAATGTAAAATAGGCAGCGGCCTATGAATGACGCAACTTTTCCTAAATAAAAGTTAGTACTTACCTATTATAAGATTGTACATTAGAATGTAACATAGGCAGCGGCCTATGAATGAAGTAACTTTTTCTTAACAAAAATTAAAAGATTATCATAATATAACACGGGCACTCATGGATACAGTAACTTTTTCTCCGGCACTGCGATGTTAGGGGGTCGTCAAGGACGAGAACCTGCGGCCTTCGGACGTGTTACGGACGTCAACTAGCTTTAGCTTAAAACGTCACGTTAAGCTTGAAATGTCCTCACATGCGCGCCGAAAGACGCAAACTCAGGTGGTCATCAGCACCACGCTACTGCGAAACGCTCCTTAATACCCCTAGATGATTGCAATAATACTGCATCAGCTCTATTAAACTCGGAGCCCCTACTTACATGAATTTTCATAGGGGTCATCACTACTTCCAACACAATGGTAGTGAAAAACTATATAAAGAAGTGAACAACGCCTAATCGGCAGTTGACCAACAACCTATAGTGTAACTAGACGTAAGCCTTTAATAAAGAAAATACTAAACGGGATATTGTCTCTTTACCGAATACACGCAACGGGATCCTTACCTTACTTACCTAAACGGCGGAAAAGAACCCTTACAGGGACATTAGGGATATAAGTCTCCTATACTTATATCTGTAACATATATAATCGCTTCTTCCGGAAACCACTCTACCAGTGATGGTATGTCAATATATTTTTAAACTGGATTCTAGAAATTAGTAATATCGAAGTTTTCATATGTGGTCTGGTAGATATAACTTACTTATTGAAATACACTTTGAAATGCTCTTACCATAAAAAAAGATTGCGCATATTGCAACATGTACACACCACAATCACTTTCATTTTTTTGTTGCTGTACGTCCATAAAATATGGTTTAAGATTATGTTCATTAAATTTTTTTTTCTGCACCGTACCTGATTGATACTTCATTAAGAAAATTGATTACAGTTTCCGTAACTTCAGATGTTCCGTACGTTTTTATGGAATTAAATATCAGTATGCATATCTTCACATTGAAATAAAAAAAATTTATTGTACAACATTTTACGTATTGTTTCTTATCGAATACACGTTTTCTTTTCTACTTATACTTATGGGTGACTCTTTTGTAACTTCACTGTGAGAAACCTAGCGCGTGATCCGTCCTTAAGGTGGCGCGGTTGAGCTGCCGCTTGTTTGGAACGCACGGGACACCAGACTAGCGCGTCAGCTGCACCACTAGACTGGCTTGAGCGTTGAGCTGTTAGGCTAGCGCAAGTACTGCATCATACAGTGTACCATACGTTAAGCATGAGAATAAAATCGTATCTGTATTTATTCGTCGATCAAAATGCGATAAGTTTAAACGCATTATGACTCAGAAAGCCACTTTGTTTCATTTTCCATTTTGAAAAACTTGTTCATTTTAATCAAAAATTTGAATTAAAATATTTTTTACAAATACTACCACTTTTATCATGAAAAAACAAATATTCCAGCATACGGTGACTAATAACAAAAATAAAATTTTTTCCTTATTATTGTAGCCAGTATACTGTTTAAACAAACTTCACTATATCTTAAATCCCCTGTCAACCCGGCAATACATACTAAACGATTTATGAATATAGTTAATATAGGTGAAAGTTGTTAATTTTTTAAAATTAAACTTATTTCCGTTATTTCATTTAAATAAAGGCAAGAGAAGAATATCACTTATATTATATTAATATAAATGTACTGTCTAATAAAAATAAGGTTATGTGAGTTAAAAAAAAGGTCATTTACCATGACACCACTTCATGAAGTCATCGGAATATGCTGTATATCTTTGAAAGAAGTGGTCCATCCTTCATTTAACGTACATCCGCAATAAATACTGAAGCATTATACGTTACATGAAATAGTTATAAAAAGAGTAAGTATTTATATACGGGTTGCTGTACCATATACCAAGTGCTGTACCGTATGTTGGACTGGCTGACGGACTATAGACACATTTGGTAGCTGCACTATGTAAAGTACGTAATGACGATCCACACTGGACGCTCAGTCGGCCCAAGTGGTGCAGTTGATGCGCCACTGATATAGTCAAGGGCTGCTTGATTAATTCGCGCAACGGCTGAACTTGTGGAGCAGCAGACGCGCGAGTTCTTTCTCAGTGTGGTATGAACCAAAAATCCAAAATTTGTTGAAAAACATATTTCTTACGGTATTAAAATTGTACGTCATTCACAACAAAGAAAAATTAAGCAGTTGTCATAAAACGTTTTTTGCATGAAAATTATCATTTTAACCAATTTGCAAAAAAAAACTTTTGTTTATGATGCGTGTGAGTAGGCTGCATCCGTAACTGAAATATTTTATCTCAGGTAAATATAAGCTGGAGTCAAGCCTCATCAGTTACACACAGTTAACAGCTCCAATCTAAAGTTACTGCTGTTAAAAGGAGAACAATTACGTTCGGTAATAATGAAAAATTATGGATATTTGCCAAAAATTCGTGATATCTCGTCAAATCACTTTAATTATTAATTTATGACACTTAATTACAGTAAATTATTTTTCAATACTAAGACTTGATTTCAGTTTTTTTGAGCCAGGACAGAAACACCTACAATAGTAAACAACAAAACATCAATTATTACTGGGCTTGGAATGGATATAATTGGAACCAATATCTTTAAAATTCAAATTTTGGTGCTTTTTGTGAGGAAATAAATAATATTATCTTTTTATAACTTGTACAAATTTATCTACGAGTCACTTCCAGAGAGGCTGAAACTAATCGAAATTTTTATACGCGTGAATAACGGACATTCAAACCTTCTTTTATCAAAGAGATCTCAAAATCGAACGGTTCAATCGAAAGCATTTATTTACTCTTTATGTATACTTCAAAATATGATGCTTAACTGTCCCTGATTAAATAAATAGAACATTTTCTAATGAGATCTTTGTTCATACTATAAGTTGACTGCACATTATGTAGTTGTTAATGTATACCCATGAATCTGATTAATAATGTGAAATTGGTAATAGAGAATTTTTTATGGACATAACTGAGTTTAGAACATGGCTTGATAATGAAATTTCGGCCCTACTTTCTATATTATCGTTTTTAAAGAGACAATGTTCCGGTTCAAAGCAATACATAAAAAAATGTTTACAATTTTGAGTACGTATCTACTTTTACCATATCCAATTTCATTTGTATACTAGTACACAAGCCTCAAACGCTATATGAGCCAGTTACTGTAGAATCACCCATATTATATTTAAGGGCGATTTTAAATGTTTTTATATTTTTTTCAGGATATACATAATATAACACTTTTCTAACTCGTCAATATAAAGATATAAGTAGTATATCTCAATATACCGATTAGAAATCGGTTATCAAAAAAACGCAGCCAAGAAAATTCATTTATGCACATATGTCACCTTTTGCGCTATTTTTTTTGTCAAAGCTTATATACAGTCAAAGCTTATAAACTCTTTTATCACGTTCAACAGTTAGGGTGCATTGACACGGTATTTGGCAGTCTATTACAGACTGTGTCTAAACGCACCCTTAGGCTTAATTTTAGATCGGGTTTTGCAGATAGCCAACTTAATAATCTACTTAACGTTTCAAACATTACTATGGGCTTTATGAAAAACATACTTTTAAATTTTGCAAACACCACTTAAGAACCTTTTTAAAATGATTCGCGTAATATGAGTAATTTTTTATTGTGATTTTTCAAATTATACGTACGCCTAAACATCCAATTTCTTGCGTTTTTGAGGGCTTGGGAAATTCATGGCTGCCAAGTACGGAAAACATATGACCACTTAATACCAATGTGCACTAAAAATATTTCTTTATAAATACATTTACATATTTATAAATAGGTGTCACGTACGATATCATAGCTACACGTACGTGCGCCCCCTCTTTTTGGGGCCTACTACAGATGATTGTAGTGGGAGGGAGCAAAGCGATAAGCAGATAGGATGCTGTAAGGAGCACTCTCTGGCTGGAACCGTGAAAGACGAAGGTCGTACACACGCGACGCGCTCTTCTCTCGTTTTTGCATTAATAAAGACGTTGATACTAGTTCCTCGACTATTTACTTCGTGTGCATCCCAAGACCATAGAATCCTACGCAACAGTTTTGGTGTCAGAAGTGGGATGGTCATCGCGATTAAATAAAAATAAAATTTTTTTTTTCGGTTTTTGTCGACGATAAAGTATCGACTCTCGCGATTTTTGGGAAACACACATAGTGTCGTGCCACGAAGTGAACTAGGAACTGCTACGAGAGAAATTAGCGGAGCGAGGAGTTGCTGAAGTACGAAAAAAAAGCAGCTTCAATCAAGGACCAAGGCGGAGGATACCCGGGACTACGATAGAAATCAAGCAAACAAGGATGATAAAGATCTTGGTCGCCATTATTCTAGCCGGGAGCATATGGTAAGTACTTGAGATTTATAAATAAGTTAATATATTTAACTGTCCTAGGGGTCCTGTTAAATTTTTTTTAGTGCGTTATAAATTTATTTTTTTTGCTATATCGGTTTTGCGTTCGGTATTCTCCTCGTAGTATCGGCGGTGCGTCATTAGGGTAATTTATCGTGAGTCAGGAAAATTTCGGACCGTGAAAATAAATTGGTCAGATTGAAAGTAAGGAAATAATAAATAAATAAACAATAAATTAGACACACGGTAAATGTTAAAGTAAAGCGGTTTTGTCATCGTGAGATTGGAACGCAAAGAATCGTACAGAAATTTACTTATAAGTGTTTAAGCGCTCTCATACAGACAGGAAGTAAAGAATTAAAAAAAAAAAGAATATAAAAGAATCTACGATGGAAAACTTCGATGAAGCGCACAGTGATGTAGTAAGTGTTAGGGAGGACGAAATTCCCTCGTATCCGGAAAACGAGTCGGAGTCAGAAATACTGACCGTATTTTTAGAGCACAGCCCCGAAACTCAAATGGAATGGGAAAAAATGGGTAAGAAACAGCGTATGCTAATGTTGAAGTTTTTGAAAAAAATGAAACCTGGGGTGATTAGGGAGAAAGTTTCACAAACAACGTCATGCATAATGGGGGCGGGTGCAGAATATTCAAACACCGTAAGAAACGACGCTGCGAATACGTTACCCTTAAAGAATGCAGATTATACAGCCGGAAATGGGATGAGCGAAATTTCGAGGGACGTAAACTCGTACTCGAAAGATAGGTTCGACAGCAAAGATACACAGGATACGCTTCAACATGCGTTCAGACGAGGAGAAAAACAAGCGGCGCAGCAAACGGCACAGCAATGTGTGACTCAGTTTTCGGAGGAAGCACTTACACAAAATTGTAGGGAATTAGTATTTGGCCATAAAAACAATTGGAACTTACCGTCAAGGACGTCGGAAGAAATAAGAATGTATGGAGGGCAGCAAACGGAAATCCCAAATTTTTCGGGCGCAAGGATGCAGGACGCTGGACCCAGCTACCAACCCACGGGCCCAATAAATGAAAGGGTGAGAGGTCAACCGATAGCACCGTCATCTGACTGGCCGTTTCGGGATAATAACATGCACGGGGAATACATTTTGCGAGAGTAGCAACATCAAGCGCAGCCAAATCCGACTTACATAAACCCTATCATGAGTCAACAGCGAGTGGAAAACACGCACCCTGTCAGCATGCACTATAGTGCACTGTCCCATGTCAACAGCGCGGCGAGTGGCATCCCTATATTCAACGGGGATCCAATAAACTTTCCGCTTTTTGAACAGATGGTGAGGACAGCAAATCTAGCAGTTCCGCCGCAATATGAAAAATACTTTATTGGTACGTTAGGCGGTAAACTTAGGGGGATGGCGGCAGATCAATTTTGCACCCGGTTATCACTGTTTAATACCGTAGACGCATTTTTACTTGCGCTGTCACGGCGATTCGGGAGCATGGGAGGCATAGATACACAGCTAGCCCAACTCAAGTCACTGACTCAACTGAACAGCGAGTCAGTTATTCAGTACTGCAGCCGGGTGCAACGGTTGCATAATAGAATAATGATGACCCATGACGCCAACCCACAGCTGTCCCAGATTCAGAAAAATGCCCTAAAACAATCTGCGGATAGAGAGTCAGCGAAACAGTTTATATATGGGTTGAAAGCGCCATACAATTGGAACGTGGCCGGGGTAAAACCTGTAACACTGGAGGAGGCCATTGAAGCGGCTATAGATGTACATAACGAGTTAAGTTTACGTCAAATGGCACCTAATGATTTTAGCACATATGCAACACGGGAGAGTTGTTTTGGTAAGAGGAATCCAAGGATAGGCATGGTAATCAGCGATGCGCCGGAGGGAAAGAGCGATACGGACGAATGGGACGGCATCAAAGATGTTAAGTGGTGCTCATATTGTCAGGAGCACTGTCTGCACTCTACGAGCGGGTGCGAAAAGCTATGGAGAGACGCGAAAAACGGAAGAATAAAAGACCCCGATAGGCCCGAAACAGAACCACCTAAGAGACTAACAGAGATAAGGAAAAAAATGAAGGAAGACCTGCGTACAATGATCAGGCACCTAATGTGCAGTATAGTGACCCTGGCCCTAGAAATTGCCATAACAAACATAATTGCTACACATCCAATTATAATAGTTATAACAATAATAATAGAAACTTCAATGGCAACAATAGTCGCCCTCTGGCGAATAATAACAGAAACAATAATAGGCCATTCGAAGAGAACAGGAATTTTAATGGTCGAAATAGGTGAAATAATCATGCACCCAATAATAATTATAATAATCATAATCAGCGACGAGAGAATAATTATAATAATTACGCGCCCGGTAATAACAATTATAACAATCATAATCAGCGACGAGAAAATAATTATAATAATTACGCGCCCGGTAAGAACTATAACAATTATAATTAGTGACGAGATAACAATTATAACAATTATGTGCCTGGCAATAACAACTACAACAAT
>NW_019379573.1:0-13500 GCF_000648655.2 Copidosoma floridanum
CAGAGAAAGTCGAGTGAGCGGTAGCGCTCCATTTCGATTTTCGCACTTTTTGTGCAAAAATTTCAGAACTGTGGCGTCATCTGGCGAAGAATCGGAGTACTACAATGTAAAATACCCTCGAACAAGTTGTTAGTATAATAATGATTGAACTTCACCAGAAGTTCGTTCAATCATTTATTAGTTGGTATACCTATATACACGATGCACAGCGTGGTGTGCCTATCTATGTATACACACATACCAACCAATGTTATTCTTGTGCATTGTGCCTGTGCATATGCATGTGTTTGTCACTGCGTAGGCCCGTCAGGGTTGCGGCTAGTTTAGATAATTGACTATTAATGCATTAATGGGCCTCAGCTCTCTTGGTCTAGTTCCAGTAGATTTGTTCAAGCCTCTGTTAGTTCGGTTTGGTTTTCATAATAAAATATACCTATATATACCGAACTAGTCACAGTTTATACAGTTGCGACACTCCATAGCTCATTACGTCCGCCAATGTGGCGTTGACCGTCATATTTTCTGGAGCGCCACCCGCCGAGATTTGAAGGAAATAATGTCTGGGATCGTGTAAATGAGTTTCAATTTATAAATGTAGTAAAATATTTATTGATTGCATTCTAATATACACGTGTATGTATTTTATAATAGTTTCATCGATCATGAAAAAATGAGGAATACATTTTAAAGTGTTTAAGAATCATGTTTAAATTTTATAAAAATATCATAAAAATTGTACTTACGTAGATAGTAAATAGCCTACGTGCTTAAAAAATAACTTTAAAAAAACTTTATAAAAATCAAATAATCATATAAAAATATTTCTAAAAAAAGTAAAATGTAAAAAATAATAAAGTGAATTAATGTAAGTAAAATGAATGATCGATACTCGATAAAAAAGATTCTTGTAAAAATTATCAGAGTGCATATAATATAAAAAAATATCATTCCATTAGATTTTGTTCCTTTATTCAAGTCCAATAGTTTAATAAGAAAAAGCTGCTTCTGGTGATTTTCAAAAAGTATCTGTCAAATATATTCACAAGATCAAATGTAAACAAACATAGCAGACAACTGTTTGTGTATTAGAGAGGAGGCCGCCATGTTCTGTAGAGCGCCGAACGACTGGAAATTCTGAACGCTCTTTTTCTATGGAGTGTCGCAACTGTATACTGTGAACTGGTTCTGTTTCTAAGAGAACCGGGCCGAACCAAAAGGGGTTTAGAACAAACCTAGTAAGTATAAGCCGATCTGCACGAGTCGAACTGAGAAAGAGTGGAGAAGTTTTTGACACACTGATAAGGCTGCAATTACATGAAGCACAATAGAGCGAGCAAGATAGGAATTTCTCCATTAGCGGTTGTGTTAAGTTTATTGTGCTGCATGATAGCCCTATTGCGCGGCGCAATAGACTTAATACAGCCGCTTATGGGGACAATTCTATCTTGGGGTGTACTAATCCGCAATCGCCGCCAGCAGTTACATATGTAAGACGTGACAACGTTGCGTGGTTGGGGGCGCTACTGTCAATTTACTGGTGATGTGATCCGCAATCCCGCCAGCAATTAAGCAGACGACGTCGGTCTACTTGCTCTTTTTCGTGACATTTTCTGATTGTAAACAAAGTATATTGTGCTAGACGTAAACAAACACGCAGACCAAAAAAAATAGTTTCAAGTGCCAAAAAGAAAAATGGAAATAACAGCTTTACTACTAGCGGGATTGCGCGGGATCACAGCAAAAATGTCACGAAAAAGAGTAAGTAGGTAGACCGACGTTGTCTGCTTTACTGCTGGCGGGATTGCGGATTACATCACCAGTAAATCGACAGTAGCGCCCCCAACCACGCAACGTTGTCACGTCTTACATACGTAACTGCTGGCGGCGATTGCGGATTACACCCCTGCTCGAGTGCTCGCTCTATTGCGCTCCATATGACTGCAGCCTAAGTATCCACAATCCGCCGCACCTCTTTTTTGGAAACGTGTGATGGTGGCCCTAATAATAAATAATTTACATACGTAGAATTTTGCTAAAATAAATTGATTATGATTGCTAGCCAAAAAATAATTTTATTATATGTTATACTTGATACCTTACTGGCAATCAATTGTTTTTAATTATTTTTCATTGTAATTTTTCTTAGGCTTACTCTTAAAGCATGTATGCTCTAAGGGCTTACTTCAGCTCATACAGTTCGAGTGGCCGCCGTTTGAGATCTTAATTTAATACTTATAAAACTTACTAAGTAGATCGTTTGACATTTTCTTCGCTTGATTCATTTTGTATTTATGTTTTATGCTCTATAGTATATTATTCCTATATCTATAATCTATTGCAAGGTAAGAACCGTAATTACAAAAAATTAAAAAGCCAAAAACTAATGACTTTAGTATTAGCTAATTGCTTAAAGTTAATGGAGGTTTCGTGATTTTATCATATTGCAGAGAGTGCAGTGGAACTTTCAGTAATAACTGTTTAGTTTTAGGGTACCGTATTAAGTTTTTCTATATTTTTAACCAGAATTTTTTTATTGATCCCTAATGATGTGATTTTTAATTCCTAATGCAAGCTCTTGAGAACTGCCATGAATTGAGGCCTATTTTTGATAGGTGCGAACAGACAGCGATATTTAATAGATACCAAAATCAATGGTGGAAAATATAATATTTCTGATAAATTCTTGACTTCTTAAATATTTAATAATTATTGAAGGTGTTGTTGCTTTTTTTACATTTTAAGAAACTCACTGATTCTCCTTAAGAAACTTTTTACGAAACAGGTGATTCAGAAGAACGACTTAATTGTCATGCCCCATCATGTCCTTGGACAGAGTTACCACAACATTTTGGCACACTGCTCGAGCAAACGCAGCCTTTTCCGGGAACAAGAGAAGTCCTGTGAGGAAGCTAATAATGTCTCAGATATCAAAGATGTGGATTCAGACCTAGGTCCCATGTCACCACTGGTCCTGACAGACCAAAGCAGTTGTGACAGCTCTCCCGGTCGACACTTTGTGTCCCCTCTGCCAACACCTGAAAAGTTGCCACTTATTCCACTAACTAATTGGAGCCGTGAACTAACGCGTAACCGTTGCCCTGTTATCTCTGTAAGTGACGACATGAACGATGATGATGTAGTCCCAGAGACGCCCTGTAAGATTACCAAGGAGCATCAACAGTTACAAACGCAGTTTCAAGCAATCCGTGAAAATCGAATGATCACACCTATTGGCTCGCAGTGCAACAATGCAGCTGTTCCAAAGTTGCACAGGAGGAAGTCGGTTGGAATGACGGGTAATCAACCATTAGATGAGTGTACATCGCCTGAAATCAAGAAATGCAGCTTTAAGAGGTGCTTGCTGGATGATTCAGTCCGATTTTCAAGCTCCAAGACGGAGAAAAGCGATAAGGTGTTAATGGCGGTGCCTAGGGCCAGGGCTGCCCTGTTTCGAGATTCGAAGCTTAAGGTGGAAGGCATAAGGAATAATAAAGCCGAAGGACCCGCCTTCACCCTGACTGCAAAGTCATTTTATAAATCTAACAATGAGACATTGCGAAAGTATGACTTCTTGGGTTGGAGAGAGCCTGTGCAGCAACAGGGAAAAAAAATTAATAAACGGAAAATATCGCCCACATCTCATTTGTCTTATCGAAAGTCTGCAAAAAAGCACAAGGGAGGGGAAATAAATTGTGGTGTGTGGCATGCTGTTAAAAAGCCAAAATTTAAGCGACAGACACTTCAAAACAAATTAACACAGCTTAATGAGAAACAGACGAAAACTGATCAAGTCGTTAAAAGCAAAGTCCACAAAGAGAACTTGTTTCTAAAAACTAATGTATACAATACTAAACCATCAATTAAAGACGTGAATAATAAAAAAAAGCTCAATCAATTCACTCTTGCACAAAATGCTATTTCAATCAAGGACAAAGATTCTGATCATTTGTACAACGAAAGAAAGTTGGAGAGAATTTTATTTGACACCACTGATTTGACGGTTGATGATCCCAACATTGAAGAGTCACTTAAACAAAGCAAAGTCAACAATATTCTAAAAGTATTGGAAGATGACTGGACTGATAATGTGTATAATGATGCCAGCGAATCTGTTTATAATCTTAGCCCTAGGACTTCATATCAGGATAAATCAAACACTATTGCAGGAAATACATGTATGTCTCCTGGCAGTGAACTCAGCAATATGACTTCCAGTATGAACATTGAAGATCTCCCAGCCTCAGTAGAAAACCAAAATAATAATGAAATGGAAAAAAAAATTTCTAGCACTACAGCAAAAATGACGGTTACGGATTTGTACCCATTATTTTCGAAAAAAATTTTATCAGAAGCTTATACAGTGTAAGGTTTTTTGGTTTAAAATGACTTTATTACTTATTTAAAAACATTTCATTTATCACAATTTTATTTTTTCTTCAGTCAAAACGTTTCAAGAAAACGCAAGAGAAATACGTTTTCTTGGCTACTGTCTTCAAAACAAAACTGTACAGATAATCAATACCAAATCGATGCTGGTCAAAAAAATTTTGGTGCCACTCAATGTAAAGAATGTGGAATAGTTTATTATGTTGGTGATCTTAATGATGAGAATGCCCATTTGAATTATCACAATAGTTATAAAACCTTGAAATTTCAGGTGAGTTTTTTTGTGTATGAAATTAAATTATAGTGTTGAATATTAATACAATCCTATTAACCAATAGGGTTGGAAAAATGAACGTGTGGTTTATGCTGATACCTACAGTTCCAGTCGAATAGTCTTAGTGGAATCCAAAGATTCTAATTCATATTGGAAAAAAGTTAATGAAATATTAGAAATTGTTGATCAAGATTTAGGACTTCCCGACACAAAACTTTCTTGTTACAGAGACAAACGGGTAATTACTATAATTACTAACAATTGAGACTTGGTGACAAAAATCATGAATTATTCTAAAACTGTCAAACATGTTTAACTTTAAGGTGTATATGTACATTAGAGACAAAACTATATTAGGAATTTTAGTAGCAGAGTCTGCAGAAAAAGCGTTTCGTATGATACCTGAATTAAGTGAGTTGAATTGTTGTACATCTGAAACTTGCGCTGTAAAGTGTGGCATAAATGTTGTTTGGACAGCGCTGAGCCATCGTAGACAAGGCATAGCCACAAAACTTGTTGATACCCTAAGGTAATTTAAAATTTCTACATGTTCTACAAGTGCTCAAAATTAAGAATAAAATATTCATTCTAGAGCTACATTCTACTATGGTTACATGATGTCTCTAGAAGACTTTGCTTTCTCTGCACCAACACCAAGTGGAAAGAAATTTGCTGAAAACTATACAAAAACATCTCAATTTAAGGTTTACTGATTGTCAAGACATACTATTTGCATTTGCAATCAGTTTTTAATAACTTTATGTCTTTACTTATATATTTTTATAAAGAAATTTCAATTTCTACACCTTCATGTAAGAAATTCATTTTTCAATTTAATACATAAATTATGATAAGAAAGTCTCATCATATTCTTTAAAACCGAATTTTTTACGATACACTAGTAATGTCTCAAGGATATTTGAGCGCTACCTTAGTAGTGTGGTATGCTGGAATAGTTGTGACTTAAATAAAAGTGAGTAACAAAATAGTCACCACATGACAGTTTGCATGAAGCACCATCATTGTAACTAATAATACTAAAATACTTGAAGTTTCTATTTGAACACCGGGAAGCACTTCATCCATCAGGTCATCACTTTTTTCTGTTAATGAATTTTACCTGTAATTTCACCTGATTTCTCATGTCAAAATCTGAGGTGAAATCTCTCCAAAGAAATCAAGTAAGAAGAATGTGCCATCGTGGTTGCCTATATATAAACATTTTTACACGAAAGAATAAACAGTAAAACATTCTTCCTATTGTAGGTATGGGTATGCTCTGTACAATTTACTCAAGATAGTTACGAGAAAAAGCCAGAACACTTAATCGTCCCTGGTGTTACAAATATGTTTGTTTTATCCAAATCAGCTGTTCCAACAATAAAATTAGATTCCATATACATACAGGAGACACTGAATTTTTTTACAGGATTTTTATTTATCTAGTAAATAATTTAATCTCATGTAGTAATCTCAGATGTGCAACTAAAAGAAAAGTACAGCTTGAAGCCTCACTGGATACAGCAGCCTTTATGATGTTTTTAACTATTGTTCTACATAAGTAATGATCCTTTGAAAATATTATCTAATAGTAGAGGTAATTTGTTATTAATTTTTTAATTTTTATTTATTTTTGTTATTGCATTGCGGGCTGTTCATATTTTTATAACCGGAATAGAACAATTACAATAAACCAAAATTCATTCATTAATTCAAAAGAAATTATAATAGACTTATTGATGATTTTTTTACCATAAATACGTACATGACTTACTTTAAATAATTTCTCTCTTAACTCCGGCAATAATTAATTCTTATTGTCTCATCACTATTCGAAATAACTGTTGAATGATGATTTCTCGTTTTCAATAACAATTTTTAAGCATAACTTTTAACATTGTAATGTAAGCTAAAACCTTTTTGAAACCAGTGACAATCACATATTTTTGAAATACCGCTACATTCAGATTGGCTCAAATCCAAACATAGACGATGTGCGGAATTGCGGATGAGGCACGCTATTGGAGAGACTCGGACTCATCGGAAATTTGCGCCATCACACACCTTATCTACGTACATCATGGGTAACTACCATAGAGATAATATTATTAGGTGTGTGATGGCGCAAATCGAGAAAATATCATTTAATAGTTATATCGAATAATGATGAGACAATACAAATTAATTATAGCTGGATTTAAGAGAGGAATTATTAGAAGTAAGTCATGAACGTATTTATGGTAAAAAAAATCATTAATAAGTCTTATAATTTTGTTTGAATTAATGAATGAATTTTGGTTAATTGTAAATGTTCTCATCCCGTTATAAAAATATAAACAGCCCGCTATGCAATAACAAAAATAAATCAATATTAAAAAATTGATAACAAATTAACTTTAGTATTAGATAATATTTTCAAAGGATCATTACTTATGTAGAACAATAGTTAAAAACATCATAGACCTTTCAATGTTTCAAAGGCTGCTGTATTCAGTGAGGCTCCAAGCTGTAGTTTTCTTTTAGTTGCACATCTGAGATTACTACATGAGATTAAATTATTTCCTAGATAAATAAAAATCCTGTAAAAAAATTTAGTGTCTCCTGTACGTATATGGAATCTAATTTTATTGTTGGAACAGCTGATTTGGATAAAACAAATATATTTGTAACACCAGGGACGATTAAGTGTTCTGGCTTTTTCTCGTCACTATCTTGAGTGAAATGTACAGAGCATACCCTACCTACGATAGAAAAATGTTTGACCGTTTATTCATTCACGTAAAAATATTTATACATAAGCAAACACGATGGCATATTGTAAATTGTAACACTGCTTCTTGACCTGAAACGAAAAGAGGCGCCGACGCAGCGTTAGCAAATCTCGATCGCGTTCGTCACCGTTGTCCCTCTCACCTCTTGGGTTTCTGCTCCTGAAAAAGGGGGATTGGCGCGGGAGTTCTCCCGTTCTACGAGAAGAACTATTAATTTACACACAACAAATACTTTTCACTATTTCTTTTATGAAACACTTAACACTAGTACACAGTCTCCCTCTCTTCACAATACACGACACAATGCTTCACCTCGTCTTGTGGACGGCGCTACAGCGACTCCGCCTCACAACCTGCGAGCCGCGAGCGCTCGTCCACCACGTCCTGCTGGTCCGGGACCAGGAGGGGCTCCTGGCTCCTGCTCGTCCTCGACCCACACTACAACGCACACTCCGTCCCCAATCTTTCACACTGCTATACACTCTCTCCCTCTCTCTCTCTCTCTACTCGACTACACACTCTCTTTTTCTCTCTACTCTACTATCTACCCTAATGCACGACAACACGCACGATAAATGGCGGCCCTCCCATGCACCTCGTGGTCTCTCGTACACCTCGTCTCGTCAACCCAAACTCTCTCTCTCTCTCTCTCCCCACTATGAACACCACGCCTCCCACACTACCGTCTGACACCCCAGCCTGGTTTAGTAGCTTTTTTGCGATTTATACAAGCAACAACCTCGAGCTGATGACCACAGTGAATAGTCATGAAACCCGTCTCAGCGCCCTTGAAGCCGGGGCCTCGACGTCTGACCCCTTGGAAATCCGTTTTATTGGTCTTCCGCCATCACCCCCAGATCAGTACCGTCCATACGTGATCAGAGTCCTGGAGGCCATTGGGCTGCCGGACTGTGCAAATCTCATCGTCCGGATCAGACCATGGATCGGCAGGGCCCCGACCCAGGCTGCCCCTGTGGGTGCCACCCAGGCGACCGCGACGGGAGCAGCGCAGCCATTCTCATTGGTGGCTGAATTCGCCACAGCTCGGGTTCGCGTCGTTCGCGATCTCATTGTCTCGCAGTCTTACCGCTTGAGGGGCGTTAGGGCCCAGGACCTGTTCAGGTCGGGGGGAAACACACCCATTTTTTGTCGTCCTCTCTGGCCTGCACCACTTTTCAACCTTTTGCTTAAGGCCCGGGAGGCTCAGCGTCGCCTCAATTATCTGCCTCCGGTGGTTCGCAACCTGCAGATCTTTATGCGGCCGAATCGCATGGCAGACCTTGTGCCCATCAGCTCAGAGGCGGACCTTGCTCGCCTGTCACCGCAGGCCCCTCAGCTGGGACAATGACTAGCTCCTTCACACTTGCCTACCCGCAATAGTCAAAACTCAAACTCCATCCGCATCATCCACATTAACATAAACCG
Source organism: Copidosoma floridanum (assembly GCF_000648655.2). The sequence continues at coordinate 8,857 of NW_019379573.1, forward strand.
ACTGAACCATGCACACCATACACAACTAGAGCTTCTAGCCACAGATAGATCACCGGATGTCATAGCCATTACAGAAACGTTTTTTACATCGGATACCTCGGATGCAGTTGTTGGCCTTGAGGGCTATTCTTTGTTTCGCGTGGACAGGGAGGGGAAGGAGGGGGGGGGGCGTTGGTGCCTACATTCGTGACGCATTCAAGACCACCATCCTTGCAAGCTTAGTTCCAGACTTCGATAATACACCAGAATTTCTCATACTCGAATTATCCATAGCTGCCCACAAAACTCTACTAGCCATAGTCTACCGCCGCCTTTCAGCTGCTTTACCTCACCAGTTCTTCGACATACTCTCTGATCATCTGCCTGCCTACTCAAATATTGTCATCACAGGAGACTTTAACATTAACATGCTCACGTCGTCCTTCTTATCCCAGTTTTTAACCACTAAGATCGCTGAAAGCTCACTCCATCTCATTCCATCCAATCCGACACACCACGCCTTTTATCGTAACAACCCATCTCATACCTGGATAGACCTTTTCATCATTAAAGACCCCTCAGCACTTATTCACCATCAACAGTCCGCATCACCATTCATCGCTGGTCATGACTGGATCGAAGTTGCCCTCCATTATATTCAGATTCCACCCATCTCAAAAATCATTACAGCGCGTAACCTCAAGCATATCAACACTGAAGCACTCTCTTCCCGTAACATCGCCTCCTTGCCATCCCTGACCACGCTCACTAACGACTTAAGTCCTAACTCGCTGGACAACATCACGGAGCGCTTTTCGGTGGCGGTACTTGGAGCGTTCGACGGTCTTGCGCCAATTAGGAAGATCACCCTCTCGTCGCGAAGAAAGCCATGGGTTACTCTGCAAATAAGATCCATGATGTTGGCAAGAGATCACGCATACCGTGACGCCCGGCGCTCGGGGCTGCCGTCTGAAATACAGATCTATCGCCGTCTCCGCAGCGGGGTCTCAAACACCCTCTCAACAGCCAAAAACTCTTACTTCGCCCATCTTATCAACTCATCTTCAAATCCGAAAGAAAAATGGCCCACCCTTCGTAAACTCAATTTCACTAGCCCTACCCTACCAACGCCTACCCAGATTTTTTCCCCAGACACACTCATCTCCACATACACCTCGGCAACAGCTTCAACAACACCGCTCACTCAAAATGATTTACATGAGCTTCTTGCCGACGCCCCGTCATCAGAATTCGTTACACCCCCTTTCAGTTTCAAGCCCACATCGTCAGAGGAAGTTCATCAATCAATCACCTCATCGTCGTCAAAGGCAGTGGGTCATGATGGTCTGTCTAATAAAATGCTACGTCTCTCCCTCATAATCATTCTACCATTCCTTACCCTTTTATTCAATAGTCTCATTCAGCTCTCGCATTTTCCCTCTTTGTGAAAGAGGGCCCTACTCCTCCCTCTGACTAAGACGCGCCAACTTATCTCACCCTCCGACACCCGCCCCATAGCTTCCCTCTGTGAAATCTCCAAGGCCTTCGAACGCATCTTATTTTGACAGCTTTCTGACCATATCTCGGATACTAATGCATTAAACCCTCGTCAGTCCGGCTTCAGGAGGGGATATAGCACTCAGTCCGCCCTTCTTGGCGTGACTGAAGATATAAGAGAGGCGATAAATCGTCAGGAGATCACGATTTTTTTAGTCTTACTTGATTTTTCAAAAGCCTTCGATACAGTTCCCCACCTGAAGCTTTTAAATAAACTTAAAAGTTACAACCTCTCCAGCAGCGCCTTAGCTTTAATCCATAGTTACCTCCTTAACCGTCACCAGGCCATTGGGGGAGGGGATGGGGACGCTGTCTCTGGCTGGTGCTCCGCTCTTGCGGGCGTGCCCTAGGGCAGTGTCCTTGGCCCTCTCCTTTTTTCACTGTACATAAACGACCTCCCGGCCTCCCTTTCACACACAAACCACATGATTTATGCCGATGACACCCAACTTTACCTCCACTGTTCATTCGCCTCCATAAATCAGGGCATTGCTCGCCTGAATCGCGACCTTGACTCGGTGGCATCTTGGGCCCACCAAAACGGCCTTCGACTTAACCCACTAAAGTCTAAGGCCATGATACTGGGCAGCCTTGCCTACATCACTCGTCTCGACCTATCATCTCTCATCCCCATCCACATAAATGGTGTACAGATCCCCGTTGTGGAGAGGGCTACGAATCTGGGGGTCGTCTTCACGCCAACACTACACTGGTCTCCTCAAATAAGCAGAATTAATCAGAGAGTGCATCAAACACTGCGATCACTCAGATTTCACAGACATGCCCTGTCACGTAGCCTCAGAAAGTCGCTCGTCGAGACCCTCGTCTTTCCCCATCTAGACTATGCCTCATCTGTATTCTTCAACCTTGACGCAACTAGGAATTTAAAAATGCAACGGGCTATTAACGCCTGTGTCCGCTTTGTAGTGGGCTCGATACCGAGAATTGCACACGTCACACCTTGGAGACTACAGTTGGGCTGGCTCTCGGCGCGACGGAGACGGGAGTACCATATGGGGTGTCTGGCTTTCAACGTCATTCGTCATCAATGTCCCGCCTATCTCGCAAATCGTTTTCGCCCTGCATCTCAAACAGCCTCAACTCAACGCAACCTGCGTCGCCCTCATCCCATCCTCATAGTCCCACCCTCCCGCACCAGAGCTCGTGATGCGTTTTACATTCAAGCCTCAGACCTTTTAAACTCACTTGCACCCATCAACCTTAGCGACTACACCTACCAGACCTTCAAAGCCATGCTTTGGGAAACTCTCCTGCGGCGCGATCAGAGCGAGTGGAACGAGCGCGTGGAGCGTGAGTGCATAGCCCTGCAGGGCCAGCCTGTCGGGCCCTCTGTTAGTGCGGGCGGCCCAATGGTGTAGCCAGCCTTCCACTACACACATACACCTCATAACTAGATACCTCGAGTACTGCGTTATTCACCCGCTTTGTTACGCGCCATTCCTCATTTTAACTCCCTCTAGCACCGCACCAAACGTCATACTAAGCAATCTGTTATTTTGCACCAACTTTGTCACGCGACATTCTCATCCCATAAACATCCTCATCTTACACTCGCTTTCCACACAATCTCCACTCACCAGCCTTTCTCTCGCCACTACAAATTGATCATCTTGCCTTCTCTAGCCGTCGCAACTTAAACCTGCATTGCCCTCCATTCGAACCATTCCATCACGTTAAAGACTTTCTTCATTACTTCTTTCATCTTTCTTTTCAGCCTCACTGCCTTCCTAAGCCATCAAAAGCATTCATCCAGCCATACTTCTGCGTGCTATTTTATTTTATTTTATTGTATTTTTTGCTTTAAATTAATTAGCTTTTAGTGTTACCATCAGTACCTAATCTTAAGCGAACATTTTGATGTAAACCTTAGTTTTAGTTTTAGTTATAATTTGCTTAACATTTGTAATTCAATTTGGCCAGATGGGGATCCTCCCCGAGGCGTAATAAATTTCTAAACACACTCTCGCACTGTCTACACTACAATCTCTCTCTCTCTCTCTCTCACACTGTCTACGCTACACACTACTTCTCCCTCTCTCAATATTTCTCTCTCTCTCTCTTTAGCCTCACCTCCTGGTCAAACGTCCGCGAGTCCAACCCGGCGTGATGTCGTCCGGTGTCCTCGAGCGGGTCGTTCGTCCTGTGGCTTCACCCAAACTCTTCTCTCTCTCTCTCTCTCTCACTTCTCTTTCTTCTTCTTCTCTCAGCGGCCGTAGTCCTCGACCTGGAGACCTTGTCGTCCTGGGAGAACACAGCAGCTTCTCGTCTCGCACGCACACTCCTCTCTCTTCTCTCAACACTCAACGCACCTTCTCGAAAACTCTCTCTCAACTCTCGCCACGAAAATCCGGCAAACCACGTATCTCCTCTCGCAGTCACTCTCATACATAGCAGCTGCTGTGTCTCAATAGTCGCTTTCGCACTTTCCTTGTCCTTTTCTGCTGGCGCTGCTGTGTCTCTGCATCTCAACGGTTTGTCCGTTGGCGTCCTCGTCCCCTCCTCTCAGCGTGTATACAGCTCCCGAAAAATAAATAGTTCGGAGAAGCGTCAAATAATGCTCTTTGTATACACGTTGCATCAGCGAGAACATTTTGGAATATAGAGGCCAGTTTGCCTCGTTACAAAATATTAATTTATTACCACTCAAGTTCTTGAGTAAGTGTCATAAGTGCATGTATATCTTAAAGTAAACAAAGCAGACTTATCAATTACAACATGGCGGAATTACGGATGTGTGCAGGACAGTCTCAATTTAAATCGGTTGGGTCACACACCTTATTTAATTACATCATGGATTTAGGGACCCGCATGTCCTTGGTTGTATGCGATACTTTATAGTTCTATTTATTGCACGTCAGTTTGATTTAGGGGGCCCGCGTGTCCTTGGTTACGTATCGCGTTTTACAACTTGTTTATCCCTATATCAAGGAGTGCGTCCAATGGATCTTCTGTTATTCTTATAGTATGCTCATTTTGTTTGTTATCTCTGTTTCTTTCTTGGCCCATTAAGAATTAATTAACATTATTAGCTTTTTTCTTGCAGATATGTGCTTTTATATATATATATACCTCTCCAGCAGCGCCTTA
>NW_019379573.1:15859-45798 GCF_000648655.2 Copidosoma floridanum
ATAATAATAATAATAATAATAATAATAATAATAAACGTATTATATGTAGTGTTTTTGAATATAAAGGCGTGCTTGATGTTGGTTTGTTTCTTATTTTTACCTTTTTCTTCAAAATTTAGCATAAACTACTATGCTCTTTTACTATTAAATTTAAACACTTTGTTGACGTTAGGGTTCGTTTATCATGTTCGAAACCGTGTTTAAATATGTTTACGTTCATCCACACCAAATAAGCGAGATTAGTATGTTTCATTGCCTCCAACACGTACAAGAAGATACTTAACAGCGGAAAACAACTTTGGTAGTCAGTGTTTTGAAGTTAAGGACGATGCCTTTAGTTTTCAACCCAAGCCGCTGTATACGCAGTGATCAGAAATAACAGACGCACAATGAAAACTCTCTTCCCGATCTCCAAAACGTGCTAGGAACCGTTTTGCAGCGTAGAGCAGCTTTGTTTGTCACGTATTCGAGGTTAGGGTTGCTCAATAACATTTGTAGTCGTACATTAAATAGTTATAAAGTTAATATATGATATTAGCACGAAATTAACTCATTACCGTAAGTCAGAAGTGATTCCAGTTGCCAAAAACACGTTTTTTTCACTTATTGATATTTTTTTTAGGTCAGGGATGGTTAAATGTGTTTTTAATCATAGCACATGCCATGACTTTGTGAACTCATACTGTCTCTATAAATAAAACTTCTAAGCCCCCCTTTTAATAGCTTTTCGGGGCTAAGTAATTTAAAAAATTTGATTTTTTGGGTCCTTTCTCCTGCTTCTGGTTGCCATATTGGTCAGCCATTTTGGATTTTTCGGGATCGCCACTCTGCATTTCAAACTAAAGGTCACAAACTAAATTTTGACCCATCATACGTTTCCAGACAACTCACCAATTTTTGGCGAGATGGGGGTCTCACGTCCACTAAGAATGCCCCATATGTATATGCCCCATACAATGATTTAAATCTCGTGCGCATGCGATTTCTACCTATCAACACAACTAAAAAGTAGCAGTACAGCTATAATCATTACAAGACAAGCCACATCTAAGCACACAAGTAATAATTTTGTTTGGACAAGTTTTAGAAAACAGCTCAAGCATTTAAATTTCGTGCGTAAATGATCAATCTGGCTAATTGAAGATCAAGTTACCGACCAGTGGAAACGGATGAAAGTGACACAGGCTGTGTTCGCCTAAGGCTTGGTTTGTTATTAAGTCTGTTAAGGTCACGTGATAATTCATCATAAGTGCGAGGGAGACAGCATGATGTCACCGTCTCACTCGCACTCATCATAAATGTTCACGTGACCCCATTAGACTGTAAACGGAGCCTATGCAAACACAGCCCCAGTATTAAATTTACAAGTACTTAATTTAAAAAAATGTTTATTCAATGGGTTTACTCTAGATTGCATAGTCATCGAAAAATGTGTGTGTGTGTGTGTGTGTGTGTGTGTGTGTATTGACCCAAAGGCTGAATAACTTATAACAAATAATTTATAGATTAATACCTACTAAAGTTTTCTATACTGATAAATATTTTGTAGAACCCGGTGTACGGAGGAAGCGACAAGTACCGAGCAACAGGAACGGAGCACTGGACCTAAAGTCACTAGACAAAAGTTACTAGATTCTCTCACTCAATAATTAAATTCTTTATTTACAAACTTTGTGACATTTAATTACATTAATTTATATACCTCCATAATTCGCAAATGAGGAGGAATCGAATCGTACAGGTAGAATTGGATTTTAACCCAATTTAGCACTTAAAACAAAGTTTTTTATACTTCATCGCCGGGCCCATTTTTAACTTTTTATTTTGCAAATATCTCGCAAACTATTGATCCGCAAATAAAAATTTAAGTGGAGGATAAATCCGTAAATAAGGAGGAATTGTTTAAGCCCTGAATGGGTGCAGAATATTAATATTTAATATTTACGGCCGCCAACTTCACAAGCCTTAGTTTACTGACCCTTACCGTTGGCAACGTGCGAGATAGACATAAATGAACGCTCGATGTTTTGTCTCTTTCTACTCATGCTTTTGCGTCGCACAGAAGGATCAGCAGTCTATCTCTTCGTCTATGGCACTGAATTTTTAATATTTCATTATGTGGCACAGCCTTAACACTAAAATGCACGCGTTTTTGATTCCCAAAGATAATTTCAACAGTACGCAATGATTCAGTATATTGTTTACACACTGGAATAAGTTAAATCATGTTTGTGTCAGTAAGAAAATTTGTCACTCGTTATAATTTATACATACGCCCATCAAAATTTCCGTGTATTAACAAATTTGATAGTTTTTATAATGTGGTCAACTTAAAAAGGCAGTATTGTGAACCTAGTGTTCATACTGGCTTCTTTTCTAAATTATCAAAAAAACTTTATATTGGGAGCTCATCAAAAAACTACGTAAGATTGTTGTTTCTTTTATTTGGACTGTTAATTTAATTACACAATTCTCTATCTTGGCGACGTATGAATGAAACTATAGACGGATCCATCATAAAATAGCTTCTGCCCCTGAAACAATTTAGTCCCATCCATTTGTCGATAGCCATAGATTTGAGACATTTGTTTCCGATTATGCTATACGGGTCTTAACTCTTGTATGCCAAAAGAATATAGCAATAATTGCAAAACCAGTCCCAAATTTTTTAATTTTAGTTATTTAAACTAGGAGCACCACTACATGTATCAATTAGTAAATAAAAAATGTGTCTTATGATCTAAAATCCATGTTATCGAACTTCGTAGGTTGTACTTATTCATAAGTATGTAAATAACCATAAACGAAGTTGTTTAGTCTGGGTGCCCTGTGCTGTGCCTATTGCCCGTGTGGGTACATGTGAACTTTATGACACCCTGTGAGAAGTTAGGTTGCAGTTATGTCACTATAATCTCACATTCATATGTGAATTCTGTTTTAGTTACTCTAGACTTGAAGCCCGAGGGTGGTCAAAAATTAAAACCAGCCGCAATTTTCCATATAATTAAGAAATTTCATTATTAATGCAGAACAGTAATATTTTTGTCATATTTCGTCGTCGTGAAAAGTTAAGTGGATAATTAAGTAGTGCCGTCCAGTCAATTCTATAAACTAGTTGCAACCTAGACTAACGGATAGAAAATAAAAAGTTGTCACAGTGAAGTGCCATTTGAAAAATAGAATCCCTCATCTTATCTGAAATGTTACCTATAATTCCTTTTCTACTGGCTCTGTTCCGACATGATATGTTGGTTAATAACGTTACGATTATTACGATCTACTCCAAACCCGGCTTAACTAACCGACCGTATGTTCGCACATGTGAACAAAAGTTAATCAGCTGATCACGTTTTGGCGCACTTCTAGCGCTTGTAAGTGGTTCAAGAGGACTTGAAAGCGCTCAAAGTGCGCCGAAATGTGAAGGGTCATTACAATTTGGCTGCAACTATCATTTTTTTTTAACTTTTCATGTTCTCTCATGACATAAGTCGTCACCGTTCATCGGCAGTGCAAAAATACTTGAGATCTTCACGAATCATAACTGTTTCTCGGTGAAAGATTCAATAATAACCGTGGCAGACCCGGAATTAAAATTCAGTTTCACCGAGAGGACGTGCTTTTCCATACTACTCTCAAGTTATATATGCTCCCGTGTCACTTTGACAAGGAACATTAAAAATCAAGAAAATATCCCATCCTCTGCAACCATTACGCACACAACAATTTTTAGCGCCCCCTCCCCACTCAAACTACTGCAATCATTGATGAATAAAAGGACAACCAGTTTTTCGCAATTCAGTAGTGTACATATCTCACCAATATGTATGTACACAATTGGACTTTACTCTTTAAAATCTTATAACTCTATTTTTATAACGAAAATTGACTTAATTTTATAACTTGAATACATTATTCAACTCCCCTACAGCTGCCGATGGTCGAGTGGACTATGTTTTTTCCTTTCAATTCAAATCTGTTCAAAGAGAATTCGATTCTCAGCTTTTTTTTTCGTACATATTAAAATTTTAAAATTAATACGGTTTCCACAACACTGTGTGGTAAGTATTTTAGCACGTTTTATTGATGTAAAACATCTATTGGCGCGCTTGGGGGTTCGACCGACGCTATGAAGCGACCCGTGCGATGGCACGATCTCCGGTTTAATTCTGCTCGGCTCGACTCAGCTCGGCTCTCTGTCTCTTTCTCAACTCGCTTACTGCCGCCCCTCTCGTTTATAACGTGTACTCCCCGTATATATAGCTACATAGAAAAATATATAATATGTAAAGATCGTATCAATATTATACGTATAGTATACTAGCGGCCCCTCCCCCGTCTCGGCTTCGCCCGAGACTCACTAAATGGAACACCGTAATGTGTTGACATGTAATGTTAAACATTTTCAATTAAAAATTTTACATATAGTTTGACACTTCTCAAAACAAAAATCTTATTATGAAAACACATAGCATACAATTTATTTGGTCAAGTAAAAAGCTGTAAAAAGGGAGAAAAAAAAATTATGCTGAAAAGTAGCATGAATTCCCTGTATCATAAAATAATCGTTGGCCTTATAAGGCAGTTGACTTGCAGTTTCTCTTGTATAATCTATAAACAGGGCTATTTTTAGTACGAAGTTCTTTATGTCGCGTACTAGGGAGGCTAAAATTTAAAAACGACAGATTTGTATGAAACGGAAGTCGCTTACTGATAGTCTCTTCCTCCTAATTCATTGTATTTCCCCCCTTACCCTGTCGCCCTCACCATCAGTCCCCTACACACTTCCCCTCACCCTATATCTTCCAACCGTGCTGTGCTAGTCTCCTGCACACCTCGGCCCACCATTCCCCTTCACACTCCCAAGTAATAAATTTTTAAACGCATTTTAATTTTGTTTTCCCACAATAATTTTTACTTAACTTTGAATTTTCTTCTTCTACAATTCTATAAAAAAAAAAAAAAATAAAAAAAAAACTCTTTCCAGTAAAAAGATTTGAACCCTTGACCTCCTGCATATGAGTCTAGTACCTTACTCACTCTGCTACGAGCGCTGCCGACTTAAGAGTTTCGGTTTCTCGTACTTATCGTGTGGTTCGTAACTTATTTTTCATTTTCATATGCATTCACAGATATCACGTTCAATTAATGATGAATAATTTATTCGATTACTTATTAAAACGAAGTTTTTTTATGTCGCGTGCTTAGGGGGCTGGAATTTAAAAAACGACAGATTTCCATAAAACGGAAGTCTCTTACTAGAAGTCTCTTCCTCCTGAAAAAAAGGAAAAAAAAACGACTGGAATTTGAACACACGACCTTTTGATTGATAGCCAAGCGTTTTAACCGCGTTATTACGCATTAAATATTAGTATTTTATGCTTTTGATGCACAAAATATCGACCGATTTTTTTTAAACCTGATGTTTTTGGGCATTAAAATAATGCTAATAATTACTGTTATAAATAAATTATTTGATAAATTAATAAATTATTAATTTAAACACATGCAGTAGAGTTGCAAAACGTATTGATAAATGGTTTTTAAGCGCGCTTATTTCGAATTCGACAAACAAATTATGTTACAATGTCACATAATTGTATAAATATAGTAATTTATTAAATCGATAAATGAAGTATGTAAGATCATTACACATGTATATTCCGTGTAACATATCATTTTAATGGTTTTTAAGGGCGCTTATTTTGAATTTGATAAGCAAATAATGGAAAAATGTCATTAAATAGTTATATAAAAATAAAACAAAAATTGTATTAATTGGCTATTTAATTGCAAAAAATAAGTAAGAAAAAAAATAATAGACATGAAAAGTACAATGGAATAAAAAAAAAATGAAAAAAAAAAGGAATGAAAAAAAGAAGATTGAAGAAAAAAATAAAGAATAAAAAAAATCAAAAGAAAAAAACCAGCGGGTACTTCGTATGGGTCTGGCGACCCCCTTGTTACCTGAGAAATTATGCTATAAAATAATCATTGGCCTTAAAAGGCCGTTGATTTTCAGTTTCTCCTTTATCATCTACGAACAGGGCTATTTTTTAAGGCTGTAAAGATTCAAAGCTCACAAAAAATACATCATTAAAAAATTTTTTTCTCTCATCTCACAACTTTATTACCAGAGTAACAAAGTCCTGGAGCTTAATCTCTACGTTATTGATCGCAACAAAAATACAAATACATATTTTACCTATTTAGAAGTCTGGAAGATTCAAGAGATTACGATGAGAGTTATAGTGAAAAGCTGATCTCTTACTTAATCAATTCTTCCGTCATTCTCTTGATCCTCACCTAAAGTTGTATTCATGAGATGCATTTGAAGTTTTCCTTTTAATGCGACTTCTTGTAACTTTTGCCATAAATGAGACTCTTGTGAGCCCTAAAGACTATTTATTTCAACTCTATTAGGTTGTAATATATTTGTCGGCAAGGTAGTTCGACGTCCAATGAACCTGAAAAGGACCGTATAGCTTCCTAAGTAAAAACTTTCTTGACTAAAGTTACCAGCAAACGTGACTGCCTGGATTCCTCCGGGGGATCTTCTCTGGCATGCTATTGTAGTACGGTGTCTAAAGCACCTTCTTTTTTTGCAGACTCAGTTGTTTTGGTGATCTAAGGTGGAAAGATTGGTTCGTGATGCTTGCCCGTTGGAAACTGTCCCGTTGGCTCACGTTTATTATTTTTTCTTCATAGTCGGCCTTACATAGTCTTTTAATTGACGAATCGTCTCCGGAAATTGTAGTAAAAATGTATTTGTTAGCAAGGTAATTTAAACTGAGGTGGTCCTGAAAAGGGCTGATGAGATTGATGGTTAAGTATAGGGAACGTAATCACTTACTATGGCCCTAAAAAGGGCCAGTGGTGAAACTTGCAGCTATTCCTTATTATTATTCTTGACGATCGAGAGCCAGCTGCAGGTAGCTCGGCGCTTATCCTTTGGGTCTCTGCGTGCGGAGACCGTACAGGAAAAGAAGTCTGCCGCTGTCCAAAGATAACGAACCGGATAACGAACCGTTCCAAAGTGGGCAAAAACGGGTTTTTTTGTAGCTGCCCGAACTCTTCCGGGCTGTCTTCTCTGGCTCACATTCGAAGTAGAAAATTCTCTGACGGCGCTAGGTTGGATGGTTCAACAACTATAAAGCTCTGAAGTGCTGAAGTAGGTTGTGCTCTGGCTAGGAACGTTTCCTGGTATTCTACCGAAGATGTTAGCTTTCTGAAAACATGTTTTTCTAGGGCACTCGTTTATTTTGGGGATCTGGGGTAAAAAGCGATTTATTTTGCTTGTTCATGAAAAAAGAGTATCGTCAGTAGCCGGGATGCCCAGCTGCACGACAGATTCGTCTGTTGTTGGTGTAATGGGTTCCTGTCCACTCGATGGGGCATCTTATGATCATTCTTCACTATATTTGATTGCGGGTGGCTTCAATTTTACCTTGACGCCATCTCGCGGATTCTACTGAACTAAATCGCAAAGCTAGATTATTTTAGCAAAACTTTGAGCTTATTTATCGCTACTGTTATTAACTTTTTCGAGAAAAAAACTATGCGAAAACTATCTCAGAATCATCAAGAATTAATATGTGAAATTTCAGCAAAATTGGTTCAGTAGTTTTCGCAGTTAGCGATTACGATAGTTGTAACGAGTTTGCTTTATATATTAGTAAGATACATACGCACACACACGTATCATATATTATACATGGGTGAAAAAAATTTTCAAATTTTCCGGATTCCAAGAATCGAACTTAAATCGTATGGATTGGTAGTCAGGAACCTTATTGATTGTGCTACACAGCATGCCGATCTGATCTATGTTCTTATTACTTATTGATACCAACCGAAAAACTTCTGAATTAGAAAATTGATCTATAATAGGGTGTTTTTATAATATATATAATGGAGCCTGCCGATTTCAAAAGAAATAGTAATGAATATTTTTAAGTGGTCTAATAATATAAAAATTATGTAAAATCGTGTTTTAAAGTTCGTTTTGCATCTTTAAACGGTTTGATGTACAGAAAAAATAAAAAATACCAGCGTGTAGGGCAAAATTTTTTTTATCAATAAGCACTTTCAATTTTATTTCGACTATCACAAAATGTTGAGAAAAAAATGAAAAAGCCAGTTTGGCAGTACCTGTAAAAGTAAGTGAGATAGAGAGAGCCATTTATCGTCTGCTTTCGCGCTTGCTCTCTCTCTCTCTCTCTCTCTCTCTCTCTCTCTCTCTCTCTCGTGAACATCGAGCTCTTGGTGTGTAAGCTTGCGGCTCTTGGATTTTCTCCTTCGGCTGCTGGATGGATTCGGAGCTTCCTGACTGATAGATCCCAGTCTGTCGTTTCCTCGGATGGCTATTGTTCCCGCTCGACCTCCAGGGTGGCGGGTGTACCGCAGGGGTGCCTGCTCAGCCCGTTGCTGTTCGCCCTATTTATAAATGACGCACCGCTGGTCCTGCGCCACTGCTCTTACCATATGTATGCGGATGATTTTACCCTCTAGAGGAGTGGACCTCTTCACGAGACTGCCCGGATTGTTAATGAAGCAAACCTTGACCTTGAGGCTCTGGCGGGGTGGGCTGCTTCCAATTGCCTGTATATCAAGCCCGAAAAGTCGCAGGCCGTTTGGATTGCCACCAGAAATTTCATTACCAAACTACAATGGGATCCCTTGCCAGTCCTGCATGTTGGCGCTCGTACTATTGAATATGGGAGCGTCCTCAAGATTCTGAGAATATCTATTGACAGCACGCTATCTGGCCTTCAACAGACCAACGCCACGGTTCGAAGGTGTTATGCGGCCCTAATGCGCTTGCGTAAGTGTGGCGATTTCCTGCCTCGAGCAGTGCGACTCACTCTAATCAAGGCGCTAATATTTCCCTACCTGGATTACTGCCCTGGCCTTTTCCTGGACCTCTCGCTGGAGCTTCGGACCAAACTGCGCCGATGTAAAAATGCTGCCTTGCGTTTCGTCACTGGTACCAGGATCTACGAGCACATTACCCCTGTATATAGGCAGCTCCGTGTACTTGACTGCGAAGATAATCGCGACTACCAATGCCTGTGTCTGCTTGCTAATGTGCTCTGTCGCGGGGAACCAAGCTACCTGAGGGAGCGCTTACAATTTGTAACCGTGGATGGTCCAGGGTCGAAGAGACGCTCTGAAATGGACCTGACTGTCCCCCACGCACGCACCGAATGTTACAAACACTCCTTCATCGTTTACACCTCAAGGTTATGGAACGACTTGCCCGTCAACCTGAGGAGACAGGCTGGAGGCCCCCAGTTTAAGAGACATCTGCGGGAGCGTTTTCTTATATGCGAAACCGCCTTTTAATTTTAATTTTTAATTTATCAATTCAATTTATCACTTTTTAGCTTTGACATGTTCTATCTTTTTTATCTAGTTGTTCTTTTGTTTATTTATTTATTTGTTTATTTATTTGTCTTTTGTTATATCTTTTTATATTACACTACTTGTTCTATATATGCAATTTTGCTAATCTGTTGTCATTGGTTATTGGTATTATTGTTATTTATTTATTTATTTTTTTTATTCACGTTTTAATTTACCACCTAATTGTGTTCCGGATAATAGTTACGCTATTGCTCTAATGTACCTGTACTGTATGTAACGAAATTGTCATGTACCATATAGGGCCCCTGAGTCCTTGGTACTTAATAAATAATTCAATTCAATTAAATTCTCTCTCTCTCTCTCTCTCTTTCTCTTTCCGCTCGGTGGTAAGTGAAAGCATAATGTGATTTTGGCTCCGCATTTTTGTACTTATTTCATGGAACTCAAAGTGCTTTTTGCGAGTCTTTTCACTCTTTCAGAAAGCTGAACTCCCGCTGGCTCAAGCGCATGGGCACTAACAGCATGTGCTCTTTTATTAGAGTCAGGGAGTTAAGATAAAGTTTTTCCGATCGTCCTCTCATCGTCTCCACTGATTACGCCTTTGTTGTTGACACCAGCACGCAGTTGCGGCCAACAACATCGCTTATCGTCGCCTTCGTCATCCTGGTGTGTGTGTGTGTGTGTGTGTGTGTGTGTGTGTGTGTGTGTGTGTGTGTGTGTGTGTGTGTGTGTGTGTGTGTGTGTGTGTGTATGTGTGCGCGTACGCGCGCAGAAACATCGTGTCTCGTCGGCCAGGCCTACATTACGTCGTGTTTTCATGTAAAGTATAGTGTCGATTACATATACACATAGTGGTATTAACAATCTGATACTAGTGCGATGGCAGACGATAGTGGGGGCAGCGATAAGTTTGAAGAGTCGATTAGCGAATCTGCATTGCTTTCAGTTAAGGAAGTGACACAGCTGATAAACGATGTAAACAAATACCTAGAAACTATGCTTATTTGCCTCGACAACGAAAAGGAGAAAGGTGTGAAGGCGGATTTACGTTGTGCGATAAATGGGTTCAGTTCGATGTTGACGAAAATATGCATCGCGTATTTGTGCAGAGTCGAGGTTGAGCGTGCACAGGATACATATATACAAGCACTTAAAAATACTTGTATGAAAATTGAAAATAAAGGTATCGAGGTGAAAAAAGCTATGCTTAAAGCCTTATCTACGTGTACCTATTCGGATGTAGTCTCTACTGTGTTGTATCGTGCACAACAATTTGGCGATGGTGTCGAGAGAAAAGTCGTGCTTGATCGTGGTAGGCCGTTTGATATTCAGTGAAGTAGTAGTCGTGTGGCCATAGGCCCGCGCGATGATGCCAAAGAAAATTACCCTAATTGTAAAGCTACGCATGAAGCTATTAAGAACGCCATTAAACCATCGCGATTACAACTGGGAGTGGGACGTACAATCTACTCGGGTCAAAGTGCAGTAGTATTAGAAGGTGCATCGCTCGACCCGAATGCTATAAAACTACACCTTGCGAAAGAGTGCCCGCAGCTTGAGGTAAAAGCTAATGCGTGTAAAAATCTGTGGCTCATTGTACATGATGTACCTGTAGAGTTGAGTGCTGAAAGTATGGTTGAATGCATTGCTAACCAGAATTTACCAAACTGCGAAAAGGACTCGGTAAAAGTCAAATATGTAGCCGCCACACGAAAACAAAAAATCTCGTTCGTGCATTATTGAGATTACGCCAGATCAGCGTAAGGCCCCGCTTGCTCAGGCTCGCGTTTACGTTGATTGGAGATCTTGTCGCATTGCTGATTACATTACGGTACTGCAATGCTTCAGGTGCTTAAAATTTGGGCATACAGCGAAAGAGTGCAAGGATGTGGAGTGCTGTGCTTTTTGCGGTGGTTCTCTCGCGTCATATTCTTGCCGTATTAAAGCGAATCTACGATCCAAAAACTGCGCCTCATCCAGTGTTACAGTTAATGTAAATCACTTAGCGTATGATAGTTTCAAGTGTCCGGTAATGCGTAGACATCTCGATCGCGCTATAACCTTCATTAATTATGGCTAACCGTAATAACTTGTTAAAGTACTTATGCGTCGCGCACTGTAATGCGCAATCACTCAATGCGAACTTTCCGGATGTTGAGGATTTTATCTTTGGGTACGATGTGCATGTGATAGGGATTAGTAAATCTTTCTTAAAAAGTCATAATGATTCTAGTTGGTATGAAATTCCACAATATACTTTGCTGCGAAACGATCGCGTACATCGAGATGGTGGGGGTGTAGTTATGTATGTCCACGAGTCTGTAAAATGCAGGATTGTTGCGAGTTCACCTGAATGGCCTACTGATGTTAAGAGATGGAGTACCATTTTGCTGAGTTAAGGGTGGGATCTAATAGGCTTCTTTGTGCGGTTGTTTACAATCCACCAAGAGTTGGTTATTGGTGTGAGATGGTCAAGGAAGCATTGCTCAATTGTAATGGCGCGTATTATAACATTTTTCTTCTCAGCGACTTCAACAAAGACTGGTGCTCCACCCTATCACCGCTTACTGTACTTGCTGATTCCCTACAGGCCTGTAACCTTAAGCGTTTACCGTTCGAAGCCACACACCATGACGGCAACCCCTTTTCGACGATCGATTACTTTTGCCTCTTAGATGACTCGCATGTGGCATTTTTCTCCCGACACTTCGTACCAAGCATATCGCTAAACGATATTTTGCTTGTTGATTTCACTTACGACCGGTCCTTGCCTGCACCTAAGGCTATTACGCGGCGTTTCTTTAAAAATTTCAACCTGCCGTGGCTCCACCAGGACTTTACGTTAATTGACTAGCGATCTATATATCCTGTACCTGATGTTAATCATAAGGTCTCACTTTACACAAGTAACCTTCTTCAGTTGTAGGACAGTCACGCTCCAGAGCGCACATTTACTGTTCGCAGCAGTCGCCCTACGCCCTGGTTAACTGCTAAGCTACGTAAGCTTATCAAAGCAAAGAATGCTGCTTGCCGAACTTTTTCGCGCTCTGGCAGGGATAGTGATCGGGAACTTCGCAATAGACTTCGCAACCGTGCATGACTTGCATTCGCAATGCCATTGCCGATCACAATCGCCAAAAGTTTTTAAAATGTAAATCCCCCCGCGACACAGTGAGCAAAAACAGGTTTTTTTGTTCCAAAATCGTAGAACTCGCGAACGGAAATATATAGATTGATAATTCTTTTTGGATGTTGTAGTTCACTTAATGCAGAATATAGGAAAATTATAGGGGAGTATAACATACATTGTTCTAACCTCAAAAAAAGTCCGATTCTTGGTTATTTTCCAGAAAAATCAAGAAACAGGCTAGAAAAAAAAGTAACAACTGAAAAACATGTAAAAGTAAATACATTGATGCCATTATACCCGAATATTAATTTTATACTGATTTTATTTCTTACACTGACTCAACATAACCTCAATACACGCATGAAATGAAAATATGCTACTTTGTTTAAAAAATCATTGTAAATCGTCCTAAAAAAATTATCATATGAATTATTTTTCCAGATACAAACATAAATCCCAGAACAAACCACTGTAGAATCGGAATTTATACTATTTTCCTGTTTTATAACCTCAAAAATTATTGAAAACAGGTTTTTGATTATCTAATTATCCAGCGTTTTTATTATATACACATTTCATCATCACTCTCATCGCACTCGTTAAATGATTCTTATTCATCGACGTCACTTTCACTATTGTTGTAGATATAGTTCTCTTCTTTGCTGCATAAATAGGTATTGTTTAACACAAATTTTTTTTGCAGTAAGGCAATATTTTTAAATATAAAAGAAAATTTCCTTTTTTTCGTAACATAAGTTTTAATAATTTTTGAGGTTATAAAACAGGAAAATAATATAAATTCCGATTCTACAGTGGTTTGTTCTGGGATTTATGTTTGTATCTGGAAAAATAATTCATATGATAATTTTTTTAGGACGATTTACAATGATTTTTTAAACAAAGTAGCATATTTTCATTTCATGCGTGTATTGAGGTTATGTTGAGTCAGTGTAAGAAATAAAATCAGTATAAAATTAATATTCGGGTATAATGGCATCAATGTATTTACTTTTACATGTTTTTCAGTTGTTACTTTTTTTTCTAGCCCGTTTCTTGATTTTTCTGGAAAATAACCAAGAATCGGACTTTTTTTGAGGTTAGAACAATGTATGTTATACTCCCCTATAATTTTCCTATATTCTGCATTAAGTGAACTACAACATCCAAAAAGAATTATCAATCTATATATTTCCGTTCGCGAGTTCTACGATTTGGGAACAAAAAAACCTGTTTTTGCTCACTGTGGCGCGACTTTTGGACTTGTGTCAGTGAAACTGGTCTATATAATAAGGCGGATCGTTGCGAATCCCTGCCAACTGATCTGAATTCGCTCAATCGTATATTCGTTGGTAATCCAGTTAATGTTCTGCTTGATAGTAGCATGCCATTTGCTGTTATGAACACTGATGAAAAGTTTTTTTCTTTAAACCAGTCGAAGCCCTTGATGTACATGGTGCTATTAAAAAGGGCAGCTCTAATGCGGTTGGATCTGACAGTATTCTACTCCGCTTCTTAAAGGACTGCATTCTGTACGTCGTTCCAATTTTGATAAATATATTTGATGCATCCCTTAATACAGGTGTTTTTTCGAGTATTTGAAAGCAATCGCTCGTTCCTGAAGTTATTTTCCGTGGTACACGAATGATCATCGGCGCCCTCGCCACTGCGACGTGCCGACCTTTCGTGTTCCTTATGCTTCTTTGTCATCCTATGCTACAGCCTTTTCACACCAAGCAATGAGATTCTGGAACTCGGTACCATTGGCTATCAGGCATATTAATTCGTTGGCGGTTTTTAAGGCAGCGCTTTACAATCATCTTCTTACAAAACAGAATGATGGTGATCGATGATGCGGCGGTGTATTTGTGTATGCGTATTATAATGTATGCATTGTTTATGCGTTTTAATCTCTATAAGTAATGTATACCACTCTGCGAGTGCCAATGATCTGTTTAATTTAATTTAACTTATTCATTTAACGTATCTATGTATCATTAGTATCTAATATCTTCGTTGATTTACCTACAAGTTGTTATGCGACATCTTAACTATTTTTCTGATGTATTAATCTGCCTGTAATATGCGCTTAGCAGTATAGTAAAATTACTGAGATTTTCTTTTATGAGTAATAATACTCTGCTATATGTATAATATTTTGTATTCTTTAATGCTATGTACTTCGAAATTGTCATTCGGGTGAGATGCCCTTGCATAATAAATCAGTTTTCAAATCAAATTTCTCTCTCTCTCTCTCTCTCTCTCTCTCTCTCTCTCTCTCTATTGTACTCATACAAGTAGGCCTTTTTCATGGCATTTTTCAATATTCTGAGCATGTATAAAATGAAGAACTAATATTAAAATAAGTATCATTTTTTCATCATTTGAAAAAATTTATTCTCTGTAAACAGGATTATTTTAAAATATCAGTATTTGACCGTAATGCAAAGTTTTCCCAGGGTCTCCCAATTGTGTTTATTCAAACTCCATTTTAACCGGTCTTTAATAAAGAGCTAACGAAATTCGCGCATGTGCGTAACCACGCACAATAAACAGGTATCCAAAAAGAGAAAGAAAGACAGAGAAAGCAGTACACACCATCGTTTGTTAAACTAATATATGTACCTATGTGTAGGTAGGTAGTATAGATATACTTTTTGCCGTGTATTATTGTCCTTTCTTGTTCTCGTTGTTAATATGTTAATAAACAAAATAAAATATAAACATAATTTGCTTTTTTCTAATCTATAATANCAAGAGTTGACTAAAACTTTCCAGGACAGGTGATAGACGTGGAAAGATTGGTTGTTCCTGTCTACGGTGCGTTTTTATAGCGTAAACAAAAAAAAATATAAACATAATTTGCTTTTTTCTAATCTTCAATATTCTCTGATAAAAATACATATTTATGAATAAACTGTCTTTTTAATATAAAAATATGAAGTGAAGATTGTTTAGAGTCAAAAAAATAAATACTTTTCCTATCTCGCGCGTTTTTGAGAGGCTGGTGTGCGCTCGGTAGAAAAGATAGGATTTGTCACATACGCGACATTGCTCCGTACTGGGTTCAATAACATTTTCTTTAATGTTTCACATCTGTCGTGGGTTCCGAGACCCACACCTGATTTTTTTTTTTTCATGACATAATTAAAGAATGATACAATTTCTACACTAATTAAAAATAGCTACTATGAAACATACGATTTCTAATTTAAAAAAAGAAAAAAAAATTCGTAAAAGTTGGGAATCAAAGAAGTATATAAATTATCTCTGCAATTCATTCCTGTGGTAATAGCCCCAGTAGGCATATTCCACTAATAAAATGTTGGAATCAGTTTTAAAAATAGTAAAGAAAGTGAAGAAAAGTATTATTATCATAGTATGACTCTAAAAAATTTTTATTATTTATCCGTTTCAATTAACAAAAGAAGAATCATTATTTCCGTATTTCATGTCATGCAGTTAAAGTGTATTTTGTAGGAATAAACAGTTTATTTCAACAAAACTTTTTAATTATTACACTTCATTATAAACTAATTTAGTACATAACTAATCAGTTTTCTTGCTATCACCAATGTTACTTTGACTCGTCTGCCGTTAGTCTGACGCAAATCTGCAGCAAGAGATCGTAACGTACTGGCACTCGGCCTTCGCACTCTACCAAACGGCAGACTTGCGTAAATCAAACGCAAGAAGCTAACGCACTCGTCTGTCGTTAGTCTGACGCAAATCTGCAGAAACAGCTAGTATGTAAGCCTTACGTACTGCTCGTGCGCAAGTCGATGCTACCAGGGAACTTATGCCTTAAAGAATGAAAATTCAAAACAACTACAATTTTATATAATTTACCTTGAATTTTGATTTTTCTATTTATAGCTGCATCAGATTTATATATTTTAGAATTTAGTAGTTCAAGATGTTCGTCAGAAATTTTAAAATCCCACGCATTAATGTTACGAACTGAAAACCAACTATGAATAAAACAAATTGCGAAGGGCATTCAGTATATCGGCTGGAGTTTCTACTTAACCTCGTTCCCTATTTTGATGAATTATTGTTAATAACTCTTTATCTAGCTATTTAAACCCCAAATAACGAGAACAGCCGTCAAGCTGGTACTTTAAGGAATCAATAGAGCCTAAATTCAATGCAATCCGTTGCGTATTGAAAGAGAAAAGTTACATTTCATGGTCATTAAAGAGTGTTTCAATGTGTATAATCTAAAATGTAACTTTTGTCAAAAAGTAATGCATTGAATTATCTGAAATTTTGACAGAGCCTCTAAAATAAAAAGACAAACACCGGTCCTCTCATGATTTTGGAAAATATACAGTTCAATTTATGAACTTACTCAACATATGCAGATTTATAGGTTATGTAATGTCCTTTACGATGAATGTCAATTTTTAAAACTCAATAATTAAAAAACTATGAGAAGAGCCGCGGTTACTTTTTTATTTTAGAGGCTCTGTCAAAATTTCAGATAATTCAATGTATTACTTTTTTAAAAAAGTTACATTTCAGATTATGCACATTGAGACACTCTTTCATGATCATGAATTGTAACTTTTCTCTCTCAATACGGAACGGATTACATTAAATTTGGGCTCTATTGGTTTCTCAAAGTACCAGCTTGGCGGCTGTTCTCGTTATTTTAGGTTTAAACAGCTAGATAAATAATTATTAACAATAATTTATCCAAATAGGGAACTAGGTAAAGTAGAAACTCCGGCCGATATACTAAATGCCCTTAAGCAAACCTATGTCTATTGTATTTAGTTTCTTTGGTTTTGTGTCTGTGACAATTGAAAATACTATTTCCGACTCCGCGTTAGAGTGTGGCAATGATAATAAAGATCCTATCAAAATTTTTTAATTTGTAAACTCGAAATCTCTGGTTTTCGATCATGAATCAATAATTTTTTCCAAAAAACATCTCACATGTTACATTATACACATTGAAACACTTTAAGCCAGAAATGTTAGTCATTTCAATTCAAGAGAAAAGACAACTGCATAATTTTATTTTTCAAGAAATCCAAAATAATATCAGAAAACGGAAAAAAAGTCTGAAGATTTTAAACTATTTTTTTCTAAAATTTAGTACTTATGTTAAAACCAGACTTGTTTAGAGTATGGTCTCAACCGTTTTATTTTAGTCTCATTCGTGGGTCTCTAAGGGTTCAGCTCGTGAGCTTTATTTCTTCTTTTTAGTTAGGTAAAAATCTTTATTGAAATGATATGGATAGTTTTAATTAATGTATTCTTTTATTAAAACTATTGAAAATAATTCATTCTTTTAAATACAATTTATTCGGGTCATTCTAACAAGGTTTGGTAATCATTATATTACTGATAAATAAATTACATCTATCACTGATTCTTGTTACTGCTGCTTTTAAGTTCCCTAATCTTTCATGCAGCATTTTTCAGTCGTCCATCAAACTACACGAATGAGTTCGTGGCCAGAAAGATAATCCGGTTCCTGCTATCTATGCCATCGTTGGGACCACTTTCGGCGGCCCTCCTTCGCTGTTTCTCGCTCCTTAGCGTAGTCCGAGACTATTGATGTCTTTCAAATACACCTGAGTTGCTTCAGCCAACACGTTATGCCTAGCGTGTATAAGGTACTCGCGAGTAGCGGGAGTCAAGAGTTGACTAAAACTTTCCAGGACAGGTGATAGACGTGGAAAGATTGGTTGTTCCTGTCTACGGTGCGTTTTTATAGCGTCAGAGCTAGTAAAAGAAGCCTTTGGTTGAATTAGGTCAACCAATGAGCAATATTCTTGCAACTGCGTTGACAGCAAAATAGTAGGCTTGCGCGATGATGTTTCATGTTATGATTTCATGTATTAGGAAATAACTATACAACAGTATCAGTCGCATTTTTCTGACAGGTGTGATTGAGATTTTTGGATCAGTGATGATGCAAGCTTGCATCAGCAATAAAAGAAACACCAAATACTGGTTCAAGTGCGATGAATAAGTTTACAAATTTCGCAATCAATCGTTTTGAATGTTTTACAACCATTTTTGAATATAGTGAAATAATTTATTTATTACAATTGTAAAATTAGTGTACATTTTTAGAAATGGACATTCAATATGCTAGTAAACTTTTCATTTATACATACAACGTAACTTATGCATACATAAATACATATAAGGTACCATTTCCGTGAGTCCGCGTAGTTACGAGAATACAAGGAGAAGCACGGTTAACTAAATTCAATAATTTTTTTCATTAATATCAAGATCCTTTCTAGTAGCCTAATCATCTTGAATAGAATCCCTAACTCCTTAACTTTACGATGATATTTTTTTTAGTGTAAGGTTTTGCTTTAATAATTTGTAAGAGACATATGTTCCTTTGTTGTTTGTACATGTGAGCTATATTGCATGTGTTAGTACTACTAAGAGTCCTCTATCTCTCTCACATACTTTACTGGCACATGAAATGTAGCTCACATATACGTGCAACAAAAAAACATATGTCTCTTTTACAACTTATTAAATCAAAATCTCACGCTGAAAATGTATCATCGTAAAGTTAAGGAGTTAGGTATTCTAATTGAGATATTTAGACTATTAGAAAGGATCTTGATGTTATTGACTTTAAGCAATCATTCTACTCCATGTATTCTCGTAACCGCGCAGACTCAGCATCCAGCGACAAGTTGGTGCTGGGGATTTTTGTTTTCTTTCAAAAGTTTTAAAAATATCTCTAGCACCGCACTGTTTTGCGTTTAAATAAACTCAATAAGTGAGTTACAACCTTACTGTTTAAGGGATTTAAATATTGAACGACGATGTATATTTTTTTAAAGAAATATCTCTTGATTCAATAGTAAAATTAAGGAGTGTTGATTTTCTTAAATGTTAAAAACTTTTTGAAATTGGCAAGCGCTCACAATATTTTTGATTGAACAAGTACACTTTTCATTTTTTATGCCCATTCGCTCGACAATCTTCAGTTTTTTACAGAGCTCTTGTATAAAAGAGATCAAGTAATTCGCGAGTTGGATCAGTAAGTTATGTTCTACTACAAAAAGTGCGTTTTTCAATTCAAACTCTTTAACTGAAGCTATAAGGTCTTCCACTAGCGGAAGAATAGGCAGAATATTTTTTTCTTTCGCAACTTTTATGTTACTTAAATGTTTTGCCGGTACACTGTACTTTACTAAATTATGCCTGTTGTAGTACGTGATATTAATGCAGCAAAAAAAACGAGCTGATTTTTCAACCCTACATCGTGCAAAAGCCAATCTCGAAATACAGATGTATAGCTATAATAATAGAAAGAAACTCAAATATAAACGAAACTATAAATTTCATCAACAGTCAAGCTAACCTTTGTACGAACAACACAAGTCCTTCTACGATGTTTTAAGGAAGCAGTTAATGACTAGGGCCCTAAGTATGTAATAAAGTATGTGACGTGGTAGCTAAAGCTATCACGTCACTGTATACCTATATTTCGGGGCAAGTCATCGGCGGCTACCGAGTCCTAGAATAACATATATATTTTCTATATGTAAATCTATAACACATTACTTAATGTGTGTTCTCGGTGCCGCGGACTACGAGCCAGAGGAGAGAGAAAGACCGAAGACCAGAAAAGGGATTGAAAGTGTGTGAGGTATGATTGGATGAGCATGTGTGTAAGGTAGAGAAGGAGAGAGAGGCGAGGGCTTGACACACGTCGGAGAGGTGTGAGCACCGAGCGGCCACGTCAATTCCCTAGTTTTTGGAAACCTCCAATAATTTATCGGTTTTTAGGAGTGTTGGAGATTTTTCGTATACACGGGAGGGGCGCGCGCATCTGTTGAAGTGGACTGCCATAACGCAGTAGTACCGCGAGAGCCATCAGAGAGAGCAGAGTCAAGGAGGATTGTAGCAGCCACGATCGAGAGAAAACGAGAATTGGGACGAGTATCACGTAGAGCGGCATAGAGAGCAAATAGGAAAGAGAGAGTGATTAGATATAAGAAAAAGTGACAGGTAGAGCTGAGAGTGAGGAAAGGGATCCAAAAAGAGAGCATAGGAGAACACCGAACAAGACTGCCCGAGAGTTAACAGTGCCGCCGAGTCTACGCGACGATTGAGACGAACTCCAGGTAGCACCGGGTGACGGCGAGGACAGAGAGAAGGTCACTTCACGAAGGATGGTGTACTAGGTGTTATTTCGAGGTAAAGGTTTGGAGACGATACGATTAAGTCAGGATAAAGGGGTGTAGGATCTATATAGGGATAGGAAAGATTGAATTGAGTGGAAGGTATGCTTGAGGTTGTGTCCGTGTGTGTGTGTGTGTGTGTGTAGCCTAGGTGCCGGCCACCAACAGTCGAGCCAGGAAGGAGTTCGGCGAAGAGGACGACCGGAGGTGACAGCACGAAGATATCTACCTCGAGAATAGTGTGCCAAAATATATATGCAAAGGGAGAGAGAGAGAGAGACGCGAGGTTGTGGAGAGTGTGCATTAAGGCGAATAAATAGCGCGAGAGCGCTGTGAAAATTTATATCCGCGAGTGTTTATTGAGAAGTAGTGCCCCCATTTGCCCCCTTCTATTTTCCTTTTACGAGTGTCTGGTGTTCCCGAGCCAGACACCTGTGGCAGACCTCCCGGAGGAGAGATATCCAGAGTGTAGGGACATGGTAAGAAATGTAGTGAGAGTTTTGTGAGGGGATCCGGGACGGCTGTTTATCGGCTAGAAAAATCCTCGTCAGAAGTATAAGTTTATACTTGCAACATCAAAAGTTAGCTTAATAATGCACGAATTTTGTTATTTGACTATCATACCAACCATAAAAGTACACTAATTTACTTTACACTGACTTGTTTTTTTTCGAAGGTACGCTCAGAAAGACAGTTGACAGTTTGACACTATTGTCTGCGTCTACACAAAAGTACAGTATACGTATAAATTAATACCATAGTGACAGAGATAAGTAGAGAGATTGCTAACGCCAACGCTAGGATGGCAGTTCAATTATAATCCCTAATTTATTATTTTTCCTCATAATTGTCATGAACTGTATTACAAGCTCCAGAGGTTAGCGATGATTGTAAGTGGCTTTCAGATTCCTAAAAATCGAAGTTTCGGTAGCTAAGTTGGTTGATGCTTATGCCGCCGCTCGAACTGTTTTGCTGTCACGGGATCGATTTCAACTTTCTGCAGATTTTTTTTTTTAATGCAGTTCAGCGTTCTGGTCAAATTTCTTTTATTTATGTTTTATTTAAATTTATACATTATGTTGCCAACTTTTTTTTTTTTTTAAGAGACATATGTTCCTTTGTTGTTTGTACATGTGAGCTATATTGCATGTGTTAGTACTACTAAGAGTCCTCTATCTCTCTCACATACTTTACTGGCACATGAAATGTAGCTCACATATACGTGCAACAAAAAAACATATGTCTCTTTTACAACTTATTAAATCAAAATCTCACGCTGAAAATGTATCATCGTAAAGTTAAGGAGTTAGGTATTCTAATTGAGATATTTAGACTATTAGAAAGGATCTTGATGTTATTGACTTTAAGCAATCATTCTACTCCATGTATTCTCGTAACCGCGCAGACTCAGCANTTTATAAATTTAAATAAAACATTAATAAAAGAAATTTGACCAGAACGATGAACTGCATTAAAAAAAAAAAAATCTGCAGAAAGTTGAAATCGATCCCGTGACAGCAAAACAGTTCGAGCTGCGGCATTAGCATCAACCAACTTAGCTACCGAAACTTCGATTTTTAGAAATCTGAAAGCCACTTATAATCATCAATAACCTCTGGAGCTTGTCCTACAGTTCAAGACAGTTATGAGGAAAAAAGATGAATTAGGGATTATAATTGAACTGCCATCCTTAAAAAAATAGCTGAATTTTTTTTTCAAACTAAAAAAAAAAGATAAAAATAAAGGAAACAGAGCGGGAGCCAAAATCAGTTAAATATATATAGCATATACTCGGTTGCAGTCAAAAGAGAAAAACTCGTGTCATCGCTTGCTTTGGCTGTGCGCTCAGATATATAGCTATAGTCAACATTTCCACTCCTCTCCTCGTACACACATTCAGTATACCCCTTTCACGTCTCTCCAAAATGTGCGCCTATATAATCATTTTCACACAAATCCACTCCTCTTCTCGTAGGCGCACGCTGTTCGATACGAGTACTAAGATGTGCGTCCGGTTCGACGGCTGGCCACGGCGGGGCGCTTCGATCAGTGCCAAAAAGTCGTCTCGCATCGTAGTATTGGCGTTAGCAATCTCTCTACTCATCTCTGATAGCGAGCTGTAAAATCAAAATAAACACCAGCAACACGTGCCTTGTTTTACGCGCGTGAGCTCGTTGCTTCTGCGTGGTCGTTGTTCGAGCACGTTCTTACTCTTTGAACGCGAAACTATAATTTTTCTTATGTCATAGGTATATTTTTTCCAAATTGTGTAAGTTTTCCTCAGATTTTTTGTTTTATGGTCTCTACTTCAATCGAATGATAAACTACTATAATAAGGCTGACTAATATTTCCAATAACTTAAAATTAGCATTTGCATTTCTTTTTATATAATATCTTGAGTAAATATACTGTGAGGGTCGTAATTACATATAGATATTATAATTGTCAATTTAATGTATACTTTGACAATAGAGTTCTTTTACGTGACGTCTTATAGTCATGTGTGTTAGTATTTCAAGTTTCACTGTCAAGGAGGATGGGAGGCAATGAGGACTCGTAGGTACAAAGCTGGGTTCGTAGTGTCCCCAACACGTATTACAAAATACCTCAGTGAGAGTGTGTAGGGACGTAGTCAGATTCACAACGCCCCTAACTTGTGCTGCACGACGTGCCGGGATTATTGATATTACTATGTGTTAGTTTATTTATTCTCTTGTGCTACCTATGGGTGTGGTAATTCGCCAATGCCGCGGGATAGCTTCAGTTTGCACTGCCCTGAAGGTCCGCTTCTTACCCGAGTAACGTAAGATAGAAATCACTGGTAAACGGGGAAAACTAGGAGACTGCAGTAGCCTCTTCGTCGCCCGTTTAGTCAGAGTAGTGTATAAAGTGAAAGGTGTAATACAAAGAGTAATAATCAATATGTAGATATAATTTCTCCATTTATTACGGTAACAAATAAATGTACTACAGCGCTTTGAAGAGCAGATCTCTCGAGCCAAAGTGCCGAATTCGTTGCTAAAGACAAAAAGGATTAATATGGGCTGGTATAGGCCTATTTTATACCCTTCTGAGAAGCGGCGTCGTTGGCTTTGATTAGGCGGCTTAGATGGTATAGTTGCGAGCTCTAGTATAAGGTGTATCTCCATGTCATACGTTTGAGTATTCAGGTGCTTTTAGATTTCTTAATGGTGCGCATAATTTAGTCGGGCAGAATTAGCTGATTATGGGTCTAAAGAACCGGAAATTGATACCAGGATTTAAAAAATTTATTACTTCAGATGATTGCGTTGGTAATAAAGTTGCAGCGTGGCTGTAAAAAAAATGTCAAAATCTGTCAAAACCGTTTTTTCGCGATTCACGAGAAAACTACGCGTCGCAAAGAAAAAAGTTTTTCATGAAAAATAAACCGCAATAAAAAGACAAACAAAATGCTTTTTTTAAAGTCCCGATCGGTCCAGTAGTTTTTGCGCACATTGCAAAAAACTATGTTTTTGGCCATTTTTTCCAAATTCGATAACTCTTGTTCTAATTAATATTAGGACCCATATACTTCATATACTTATGGAGTTCCTCAATGATTTTCTCCATGTGTTAATTGTCTAAGTTTAAGTTTTTTGAATCAGCTTGAATAAATGAAAATTTTTTTCGCAAGTTGCACCTAAACATTCGGAAGCTATCTATTTCTTTGTAAGCCTTTTGATTGCTTCAATCAAGTAAGCATAATTTACTGCATTTTAAGGCTGTTTTGGTGTCCCAATAATGTCCATCAAAGGTAAGTTTATATCCAATACCAGAAGGACCTTGGCAGCCTTGGCTACCGCCTACGGTTCTACCCAATTTTCGACTGAATACATCGACACTCATTTTGAGACTGAAGAAATGTTTACACATATCAATGTATATATATATATATCAATGGTGACTTACGTGGACATTATAATGTAAAAAAAGGTTATTATGAGGACAAAATCGTACTTATGTGGACTGTCCTCATAACTTATAAATGTTATAAGTATATGAGAGTGGTCGTTAAAAATTAAATTTTTTCAGGCGCCCAAAAAAAACTTTCCTTTTGACGAAAAACTACGGGGAAAATTTTCTTTTTTGAAAAAATAAATAACACGTGCCACCGGCCAATTGAAGTTTATTTTTCGATAAAATTTCAGTTTTTTTCAATATATTCTGAAGATTCAAATTTTAATCAAAAATGATGAAAACGTGCTTGTAGGATATTAAATTCTCTACATAATAGTGTCTTTCGATTTTTAATGAAGTTAATGTAATACATTTTATTTTTCATAATTTAGGAAAAATAAATTTTTCAGTCTTTAAAATGATGATTGAAAAGTGGTTATGAATTTATTAATGAGATCACTCGGATCAATATTAACTTTATTAAAAATCGAAAGACACTATAACGTAGAGAATATTTCATTTCCTATTAATTTCATATCCTACAAGCACGTTTTTGTCATTTTTTATTAAAATTTGAATCTTCAGAATATATTGAAAAAACTGCAATTTTATCGAAAAATAAACTTCAATTGGCCGGTGGCCCGTGTTATTTTACTTTTTTTTTTTTTTTTCAAAAAAGAAAATTTTTCCCGTAGTTTTTCGTCAAAAGGAAAGTTTTTTTTGGGCGCCTGAAAAAATTTAATTTTTAACGACCACCCTAAAGTATATATTCTAAAAGCACGTAAAGTCCTTATAAGTCACCTTATATAAAGATATATATTTCCTTTTGTTTATTTTTTTTTAAAGAACTGCGTTAAATGATTCCTGCTTATATTAAAATTAAAGAACAACGTAATGATAAGACAATCAGTCAAAGACAACTTAAGATTGGCGTTCTGTGAAACTGAAGGAAGTGTTGGATGTGAAGTTTACACAGACCGCCACCTTTGTTAATTTATGTAGTACTTAAGTGCATAACCGATGCTGCGCACGACAGTTGCGTACGACGGTAAGATTATTGTATCAAGACAGCAAGGCTGAGTTTTAATAAAGTTAATTTGTATTCTATTAAAATTAACAGTGTCGTTTGCGTAATTCTTTGTACCTTTGCACAAACTTATAAACAGGTCTCGCGCAGTGGAAGTAATTATGCTGACATTCATAAATTAGTCAATATTTCGTCTAATCTTGAAGATCTTTTCGAGACTCTCTTTTTTACGCAAAAATCTCGCACACTATAGACCAACAATTACATTTTATACAGAAACCATGTCAAATAGGTAAACTGTTTACCTTCAGCGTATTATTGTAGAGAGTTCTCCCGTGTATTTATAACATTATTGTCTTGTATTGTCTTGTATTATTGTTAAGTAATAAAATATTCATGAATATCGTAGCTCTTAATTTATTGTCATAAATTTTGCCGATTTATCTAGAAGAATAATCAAGTCAAGTCAATTAATTATGTAAAAATCTCTTTCCAAACAATATTTTCTATTTCTGTATTTTTTTCTCTTTCTACTTGAATGAATAAATTATTTTTATTTCTGCATCTTGATTAAGCCACACGTGATTGACCATGAGGAAATAAGGATTTTCTTGAATACAAACCTAATTTATCGAAACTTAGACCTTAAGATTTGTTAATTGTCATAGCAAATGCCATAACGATTGGAAATTGTTTACGATACAAAATAAAAGGTAATATTGAAGTGTTTCCTGTGTCTAAAGTTATTCTTGGAATTAAGACTCTATTTCCAATGTTTTCTCCAGTTATTATTTCTCCTTCTATATTTTACTGTAATAATTTTGTGATTCGTAAACGTGTTCTATTACAGAGTCCATCTGATGTACTGAAATTTCTCAGTAACATCACTATTGTACCAATTTTTAGATTTAGTTTATATGGTGGTAACCCTTGTCGAATATTGTTCAACATTTTCACTGTAAAATTTAAATAAATATTATCGTCCGATTTATTAACTCCTTTATAAGTTGCGTTATCTACACTATAGTAAGTTTTAATTGCCCCAGTCAATTTTTTAAGTCTTTTATTATTCAAATAACCGGTGTACTCGTTATGTGATGTTAGTATAACACTATTCATCGAACAATTATAGATATTAGAAAATATTTGAGAACACACATCATTTAATATCCAATTTTTAGGAATGTTAAAAGTTTTTATTTCCCTTTCCCCAATTTTTAATAATACTTTTGAAAATCCTTTGTCGTTGGAACGAGTATTGATTTCTAGTTTTAAAATTTGGAATGAGTTCCATGAAAATAAAGATCTTATAGTTTGTTTAGTTATAATTTTTCTATTACCGTTTCTTATCAGTAGGAGAATCTGACGAAAATTACCTCCTAAAATAGTTAATTTATTTCCAAAATATTTTTTAGAATTACATAAATCTCGTAACGTTCTGTCAACTATTCTCCATGCTTTTTTTTAGGGTCATTGAAGCCTTATTTACAATAATTAAATCAACTTCTCTTAATTTTTTTTACATCTGACTTAAATTCTAAAAAGGCTTTCTCTATATTATTGTGATCCAAAGTGAGTATGAAAGTTCTATGGTTTGTTATCCCCTTTAGGAGCAAAGTTAATGCTATGCCAGTCCATGCCATTGACATAATTTTTTTATTTTGAGAAATAAAAAATAAATTAACGTTTTATACAAATACGTGTTTGTGAATAAATCCAATTATTTCGTTAACAGAAGTGTTAGGTGATATACAAATCGCTACAATAATGATCCCTTTTTTTCTTTGCACTCGACATTTACATGGACAAATTTCTTCTACTGAACTCCCACAAACATTAGCTCTTGTTGTATTTGGTATACATAAATTTTTTAACTGTTAAAATTTTTACACCATTAAATAACGCATCATACGATTAGAGATATTTTTACGATATTTCATTTAAAAAATTTTCAATAGACCCACTTGATCTTAAAGTTTACTGTGTCTCATTTTACTTTCAAATTTTCGTGCCTGTTTAGTAACGTTAATCAATAATTATTAAATTTTTTTTATTTTTTATATCAATCACGTATTATCAACTACCAATGGTTGAAACAATGATATTGGTGATGCTAGGAAAAAGTTTTTGTACGTTGCCTAAGATTTGAATCCGGGACCTCTGCATGTCAATTTAAAGTCTAGTTCACTGCACCACAACGCGACTTTGTTCTCGCTGCGTAATACAGTACATACACCTATAGAAATATTAGAATATTTAAATATCTGTATGATTTTATAATTCTACTATCTCTATGACATATAGGCTCCATGCACGAAAATCCCAAACGCCAAAATGTGGCTGGATAGTTAGTCCACGTGGTTACAAGAACACATAAAGTAGCAGAGTTTCCTTATATCAATAATTTCTTTTTAATGATTTTAAAGTCCTTTTTAATACTTCGATTATCTGAATAAGAATCTTTGATTCCTTAGCTTTACGATGAAAAATTTTTTAACATGAGATTTTGCTTCAATAAGTTGTAGAAAAAATGTATATCCCTTAATTGCTTCAACGTGTGAGCTTTATTGCATGTGTTACTTCTACTAGGTATTATATGCTCTATCTCTCTCACACTTTACTGACAGATACAATGTAGCTTACACGTACAATCACAAGGAGGGTAGTGCTAGTGGCAGTGGTAGTGATAGTGGTAGAGGTTTTTTTTTTGTGGAGAGAGGGGAAATGCATGTATATATTCTCTAAGCGTATTCCTTACGAAAAACTTGACCATTCCTATGAAAACAAGAAATTCCCCAGACCTCCCTTGCAACCAATGTAGCTGAAGCTAGCCGCTGGACTAAATGGAGTGGTCAGTAAAAAAAACCTTTTCAAGATAACATTTGAAAGGCTTAACTACGCGCTCGGCATTTCAATTAGTGCTTCCACTCATTATTAAAGTGGTTAAAGTACATTACGGTAATTGTAACATACAAATATTAAACAAAAAAGCAGCCAACACAAATTTAATGAACAATATTACAACATTAAATTAGCGGACATTAAATTAACTTAAATAATAATTGAAAAGTCTAAAAAAACTCACATTCTTTCATTTTTATGTTAAACACTATCTAATGATTTTATTTCAGGCACGATAATTATAAACAACGCTTTGTATATAATGAAGCCGCTGCATTTACGAGAAACAGAGGTTTTCGCGAAGATATTCGATCCTATCAAACTTCAAAACTATAATCAAGTGGTCCTATTAGGCTCATTTTTTGCCTTTTTTATATACAATATGATCTACTAAATTTTTTTTACGCACAATAGTTATAAACAACGCTATGTTTATAATAAGCAGCTGCATTTACGAGAAACAGAGATTTTCTCCAAGATATTAGATCCTATCAAGCTTAAAAATTATAATCATGTAAACCTATTGGGCTCGATTTTTTTTTTTTTATACAATACAATCTAATAAATCTTATTCACGCAAAATAATTATAAACAACGCTTTGTTTATAATAAGCAGCTCCAATTACGAGAAACGAAGGTTTTCTCAAAGATATAACATCCTAACATGCTTTGAAATTACAATCAAGTGGTACTTTCGGGCTCATTATTTTCTTTTTTTATATACAAAATGATCTTATAAATTTAATTCACGCACAATAATTATGAACAACGCTTTGTTTATAACAAGCAGCTGCATTTACAATAAAACAGAGATTTTCTCAAAAATATTAGATCCTATCAAGCCTTAAAATTATCAGGTAAAGGTCCCATGAGGCTAATTTTTTTCTATTTTTTATATACAATATAATCTATTTAACTTTATTAATGCACAATAATTTTAAACAACGCTTTGCTCATAATAAAGCTGCTGCATTTACGAGCAAATAAGACTCTCTCGAAGGAATTCGATTGTATTAAGCCTTATAATTATAATCTACAGGTCCTGTAGGGCTAAGCTTCTTCCTTTTTTTATATACAATATGATCTTATAAATTTTATTCATGCACAATAATTATAAACATCGCTTTGTTATAAATAAGCAGCTGCATTGACAGAAAAACAGAGATTTCTCGAAGAAATTTGATTGTATCAAGCCTTTAAATTATAATCTCAAGGTCTTGTAAGGCTAAGTTTTTTCTTTATTATATATACAATATGATGAACTACATTTTATTCAAGCAAAATAATTATAAACAACGCTGTGTTTATAATAAGCCGCTGCATTTACCAAAAACAGAGATCTTGTCGAAGAAAATGTATCTTATAAAGCCTTAAAATTATGATGAAAACACTCTGTATTTATTACGGTAACAAATAAATGTACTACAG
>NW_019379573.1:81454-119831 GCF_000648655.2 Copidosoma floridanum
ATCGCCGTATTGCTCACTAGGTATATTACTTACCTTTAACTGCGTATATGCTGTTTGAAAAATATTTATATGATCATTAGCTCTTTATTCAATATATTTCTCTAATATTTTTATCAAAATTAAGCATCATTATGATTTTTTTTTTAGGAAATAATAGAACTATTTTTTTAGCTCATAAATTATTTTTCATTCAAAATATACAAAACATTTTTTTTGTTTACTTTATAGTAGTTTTTTATTACATGTTAGAAATTTTATTTGTTCAAATTTTTTTGGCATTAGCTTAATTTTGTGCTGAATCGTAGAAAATAAAAGAGAGTAATCCAGAAAATTCGAATGTAGTTGAGCAATCTAGGGGTGGTGTTCTTATGATTTTAATTGATTTGTCAGTCGTTAAACACTTGACGTCCGTCATTCTATTGTATGGTTCTAGGAATTTAGCACGCCCCTCTTCCGTCAATTTTTTTTTCGCATTACCTGTTTCAGCCCTGCTTAAAATGTGTGCTAAAGCTCTCCGAAAGCTTCCCATATCAGCTTCAGCAAAGTGTGTTGTTTAGCATGAAGCGTCTGTTACAGCCCACGCTTATATAAGAACACCATAGTTACCATTAACTTGTTTAGGTGTATCTGTGGGTGCATACACGGTCCATTCATTCCATGCAAACTGAGTTCTTGTTTGATATTGATTGAATGTTTGTATACCTTCAAGTACTGCCGTTGAAGGGGGGTTTAGAAGAGAATCAAAATGAATAATGCCCTTGTGGCCGAGAATAACTAGTAATCAAGTCCAGTGTTTGTATGGAAAAACATGATTTACAGGTATAAGCCAAACATTTTTTCTCTTAATGTTTTGTAACTTTGCCCACCTCCAGAATCCTTTACTGATAAATCTTCCTCTTAGAATTTTTTCAAAAAACATAGAATCGAAACACTGCAACTGCATACCATTACTTGTAGCTACATTTGAAAGTAAACTAAAGAAACAGTTTATTATTCCATCATCAAGATATTGATCAACGCTTCCATAAGGTTTTAATGATGAAAAACTTATAGCACTCACTATATAACCATTTATATTGTTTTTTAGGTTTGGAAAATTTCGTGGGTATTCGTCGAATAGAAAAAGGTCTTGTGATCCTGAAAATGAATAATCAATGTTGTAAGTGAAATCGTTTTTGCCATTTTCGCTGTACAAATTATTGTGAACTCTGCCAGAAGTAGCTTCAAGCTCTGTACTCAAATTCCTTTCTTTTAAAAATGTGCTATTGCCATCGCTAGATTGTTAAGTTTATTCATAGTCTTGACTTACGTTGTGTTTTTTTAAGTCTTCCGGCTGTTGAATGCCTTTGCTGGTTTTCTCCATTACCTCAATTTTTTTTGCAGTTTGAAGTATAGATTGGAGCATGTCATTCATATTTTTTTCACATTCAGTTAACGCTTTATTACAGTGCTTTGATTGTTTAAAATAAAAATTACGTCCTCGTTTTCGTTTGGATCCTCTTTTCCATATCTCAACGTCTGGTTTATCGGTTGGTCGTGGTAGTTCAGATTCAATGTTTATTTTTTTTTCAACTGTTTTTGTATCTTCTTCAGATTTTTGAACATTTTTTTTCCCTCTAGTTGTTTTCAAAGGAAATTCTCGTTCTTTCATCTTAGCTCGGATGACTTCTTCATTTTTTTAAATAAGACGTGGTATAAGTAATCGTTCTTCATTTCTTAAAACTTGCTTTTCTAAAACTTTAATGCCATTTTCTGCTACAGCATTACTAACCCTTGCTAATCCAAATCTTGAAATTTCCACGGCTGACCATAAAGAAAAGTAGACTAAAAGATAATTTATAACATAATTAATCAAATTTTGACTGAAAAACTGGTTTTTTTGTAAGATTAGTAACAGATAAATTAAATATCTCCTCTTTTTTATTTTATAGTAGCTGATAGTAGTACGATGATTTCATTATATTCTCGGGCAATTCTTCAAACTCTTCAAAATTAACCTTATTAAAATACTCATCTTCTGCTGCATTATCTTCTTCTGTATTATATTTTTCTACCTCTGATACAAGTTTTTCTAAATTCACATCCTCGTAAAATTGGCAAAAAATACGAATAAATTTTTCAAAATAAATCATAGCATTAGTAGCGTTTTGGCAATGAATTAAGGTGGTTAGTAATGTGGTGGATATGCTTCGTTCAGCCTTTTGAGATTTGTTGTTTGAAAAGCATTTTTTTTTACTTTTTTTACAACATTTTTTATCATGTGAGATGAGCATGAATGTATAATTGTTAAACCTTTACTTATTTGTTGTCCTTTTTCTGTATCGTTGAATAAAACATTCATGTACTCATACAGGCTTATTTTATTAAATGCGTAACACACTGCTTTTATTAATGCCAAATTAAAAATAGTTTCAACTTTATGTACTATTTTAGTTGACAACAAACGTAAGTGATCAGCAAATAAATTAAAAAATAATAAAATGGCAGCTTCTGTATGGAACGATAAAAAAGCTTTTGCGATTTCAAGAGGTACAAATTGTGTATTTCCAGATACAAATACGCCGTAATAACAAATAGATGCTGTATCTTTAAAGCACGGTGGCTGCGATGCAATGCTACCTGTGGCATCGATGTGTAAAAAAATGCTCTCCATTCCAAGTATATATTTTAATTGTTTTTCACTAAATAAGATAACCATTAATGGATCTACTGCATGGTATTGGATGTATCCTTTTATTTTATCGCCGTATTGCTCACTATATTGCAGTTTTAATTTTTCCATAAATCTATAGTAATCCTTGTCCAAGTCATTACTGCCCCTTTTTTCACACTTTATTTTATGTTATATCATTGAACTTGGCGCGTCATTTAGGTTTCCGTGAGATTAAACTTCATTCGGCACTTTTTGGATAGCAGCCCATTTTACCATAGCAGCAGAATTTTTCTCCAGTTCTTCAGCACACATGCTTATTTTTTCATTTTTTAGTGGACGGCGATGCATTTCTCGCTCCTCCGGGTCATGGAAAATAGCACTTGAAGTGCACACTTCCACTTCAAAGTCTTCATAAGATTCTTCAATCTGCTGCTTAACAATAAATTAAAATGACGTGCACGAAGATATCTTGCAATCTGCAGTGGCCCAAAAAAACAGATCATTTCTCGTTTTTTTATGACTATAGTATTTGTGGTCCTTTATCGACAAAACACAAAATTGAAACACTTTTGAGAATTCGTCGTTAAACCGATCAGTCCACCCTGGTTTTAGACGTATTTTGTTTTTATCTGGAACATATTTTTCCCAAAAAGATTTTGGCAAAGTCATGGTCGACTGCGGTAGACGATTTTTTTCTTTAGTAACAGGCATAGAAGCATTAGTATCGGTTAGTGTATTTTCAGTCTTATTTTTTTTTCTGCAACATTTTTTACGGCCTGATTATCAAATTTTGGTAAGTTAAAACCGTTCTCATCGTCTATTTTATGTGGAACTTTACCAAATTCATCAGTCCCACTGGAACCTAAGTCGCTATTGATAAAAAAAGGATTAACAGCATCTTCAATCAAACTGCCAATATTAACTGCATCGTTAGTTGACAAAAGAATCTGATCAGGTGGTTTCTCAGACGAAAACGTACTGTGGGTCAAATTATGTACTTCCAAATCGTTAACGAAATCAGGAATGGTACCGGTTGACTTTGCACTGCAATCTTTATCAATGCAGCGCTTTACATTATCAATAATACTATCTTCTTTACGAATATTTTTTTTTCTGTTTTAGTTTCTGTTTTCTTTTTAAAATAATTTACGATGTATTCGGAATTATACTAAAATATTCTGTAACAACGTTTTTTGTACTTGTTTATTGTAGCAGCCGAAAAGTGGTTTTTTAAAATACTTCTGCAGAGTTCAAACAAAATTACACAAGTGTAAGATTCTTGTTTTAAAAGTAGTAAAAACTCATGTATGGTAGAGCAGTGCTTAATAAATACTCTTTTAATACCCAGATAAATGTCGTCACTTGTTATTTTTATGGAATGTATCATTCTTAGCGTGAAACAAATACTTAATTTTTAAGGTTACTGCTACCATTAACAAATAAATTTATGAACATTAAATTGTCTGACAGTTTGATTAAAAAACTTTTTTACACAATACGATATTGCAATTAATCATGCGTATATCACAACTAAATATGTATATCACATTTCCGAGAAATTCAAAGCATGATCATATTTAAGTCGAATATAAATTGCAATTTCTTTGATAGCCATGAGAATATTTGGTTCAAAAATACTGTATTCTAAAATAACTTGATTTGTGGCAATATTTCAAAAATCCAAACACCATCGAACATGAATATACTTACATATTTTATGTGACGCATTTTCAAAGTCGTCCACAGTTTTGTATTTACAAAACGCTCAATTAATTGAAATTGGTGAACTTAGAATAAGTAATTAACTACAGCATTCTCTTTAGCACTTGCACTGTTGGACAATAGTCCACCAGAAAGATAATTACATTTGAGAGACCTACAGAGAGTAAATATAAAATATTTTGAGAACTTAATCGTTTTATACGGTGACACGAATGAAAAATCCAGATACTTACTGTGTTTAGTGCACACAAAATTTTTCTTTCATATTTTCTATTATCTGAATTTCATTAAAAAAATTCAATCTAAATTGAGTGGAGTCACTAATAAAATTCAAAAAATTAAAGCACACTTAAAATACGAGGGATCGCCAATTCACTGTCTTGAGTAACAAAAAAAAACTTTCTTCAATTTGTATTTGAGTGTAGACAAAAAATTAAGGAATATTGTTACAACTCACATGCACATCACCGAATACTATGGTTAATCTAGCTGCACAAAAAAAAACACTTATACATTATTGAACATGCTACCAATTTCTATGCAGTTCCAATAATAACAAGTATCATACAGTATTATTATCTTATTATGCACACGCACTGTACGTTTACTCGAGAGAGATCTGCTTTTGTTTTGTAAAATATGAGGCATCACTGCAGTAAACAAGGAGAAAGGTGCTATGCGGGAATTAACTTGTACGTACTTGTACAACGTACTGCGATAATGTGATTGGCTTGTCCCCCGGCAGTGTAGTAGTAAACCGCAAAATTAGAGATTGCTAAGCGAGAAATTTGAATGCAGTTATTGTATAATCAGATAAAAAAACCGTATACAACTAATTTGTAAATGCATTCAAATCTTAATAGTAGGTCAATAAATTAATACATAAATATTAAATCGTATTTTTAGCATTATGGTTTTTATTTACATACCGTAAAATTGTTACAGAAGTTTAATCTCTAACTAAAAAAAAATTCGAATGCCTCGAGGACGATAAGTAAGGTACAGTGGCTCAGTGGTGAAGCGTTTGCCTTCCACCAGGTACCCCGATGGTTCGATCCCCGCTCTATGCACTCGCGGCATCCTGTGGGATTTTTTCTTCACATGTGCCATTATCACTGTGATAGCTCCTGGCTTTTTACTGTTTACCGTGCCGTCACAGTCACATAATAAAGTTAAGAAGATCGTATTCTATAGAAATATTTAAAAAAAATTAGAGCCATAGGACCACTTGATTATAATTTAAAGGCTTAATAGGATCGAATATCTTCGAGAAAATCTCCGTTTCTCGTAAATGCAGCGGCTTTATTATAAACAAAGCGTTGTTTATAATTATTGTGTGTAAATGAAAATCATTTGATTATTTTGTGTATAAAAAAAGGAAAAAAGTAAGCCCCATAGGACTCCTTTATTATAATTTAAAGGCTTAATAGGATCGTATATTTGCGAAAAAATCTCTGTTTGTTCGTACATGCAGCTGCTTATTATAAACAAAGCGTTGTTTAAAATAATTGTGCGTGAATAAAATTTATTAGATCATATTGTATATAGAAAAAGGGAAAAAATGAGCCGAATAGGACCACTTGATTATGATTTTAAGGCTTAAGAGGATCTTATATTTGCGAGAAAATCTCTGTTTTTTAGTAAATGCAGCTGCTTATTATAAACAAAGCATTGTTTATAATTATATTGCATGAATAAAATTGATTAGATCATATTGTATATAAAAAAAGGAAAAAAATTAGCCCAATAGGACCTCTTCCTTATAATTTTAAGGCTTCATAGGATCGAATATCTTCGAGAAAATCTCCGTTTCTCGTAAATGCAGCTGACAATTATAAACAAAGCGTTGTTCATAATTATTGTGCGTGAATAAAAATCATTTATTTATTTTGCTTATTTAAAAAGGTAAAAAGTGAGTTCCACAGGACCTCTTTTTTATAATTTGTAAGCATGATAGAATCAATTTTCTTCGAGAAAATCTCTGTTTTCGTAAATGCAGTGACTCACTATAAACGAAGCGTTGTTCATAACTCTTGTGCGTGGATACATATAAGATCATATTTTATATGATAAAAGGAATAAACTTGGCCCCATAGAATCTTGAGATTACAATTTTAAGGCCTAATACATTCGAATGTCTTTGAGAAAATCTTAGTTCTTTGTTAATGCAGCAGCTTATTAGAAACAAAGCGTTAATTATAATTATTGTGCATTAATGAAACNTAAATATTTAAAAACAATTTTTTACGTTGTAAGTATAGTTTCCATAGACGATTTATATTTTTAACTGAGCTAAAAATGAACAGTTTATGCTTTAAACATGACTTTACCTTGTTTTAACCTAAACTACCTACAATTTACTATTCGTATTCTCAAAAATATTGGAACTTATTTTCTTAGTATATTTTGAATTTATGTAAAAATGAGCCCCATAGGACCCATTCCTTATATTTTGAAGGCTTGATAAGATTAATTTTCTTCGAGAAAATCTTTGTTTTTCGTAAAAGCAGCGGCTTATTATAAACAAAGCGTTGCTTATAGCTATTGTGCGTGATTAAAATTTAGTAGATCATATTGTACATAAAAAAAAAAAATGTACCCTATAAGACCTTTACATTAAAATTTTGAGGCTCAATAAAATCAAATTTCTTCGAGAAAATCATATTTTTTCGTAAACAAAGCGTTGTTTATAATAAATGTGCGTGGATAAACTTATTCGATCATACTGTATATAAAAAAAGGAAAAAAATGAGCCCAATAGGACCTCTTCCTTACAATTTTAAGGCTTTATAGGATCGAATATCTTCGAGGAAATCTCCGTTTCTCGTAAGTCAGCTGGTTATTATGAACAAAGCTTCGTTTATAATTATTGTGCTTGAATATAAATTCCTAGATCATATTGTATATAATAAAACGAAAAGACTTAGCCCCATAGAATCTTGAGATTATAATTTCAAGGCTTGATACAACCATATTTCTTTAAGAAAATTTTAGTTTTTGTAAATGCAGCGACTTATTAGAAACAAAGCGTTGTTCATAAGTATTGTGCGTGAATAAAATTTAGCAGATCATATTATATTTAAAAAAAGAAAAAAAGTGAGCTCAATAGGACCACTTGATTATTATTTTATAGTTTAATAGGATCTAATATCTTCGAGAAAATCTCCGTTTCTCGTAAATGCAGCTGCTTATTATAAACATAGCGTTGTTTATAATTATTGTGCGTTAAAAAAAATTTAGTAGATCACATCGTATATGAAAAAAAGGAAAAAAATGAGCCTAATAGGACGACTTGCTTATAGTTTTAAAGTTTGATAGGATCGAATATCTTTGTGAAAATCTCCGTTTCTCGTAAATGCAGTGGCTTTATTATATACAAAGTGTTGTTTATAATTATCGTGCCTGAAATAAAATGATTAGATAGTGTTTAACATAAAAATGGAAAAAAGTGAGTTTTTTAGACCTTTTAATTATTATTCAAGTAAATTTTATGTCTGCCAATTTAATGTTGTAATATAGTTTATTAAATTTGTGTTGGCTGCTCTTTTGTTTAATATTTATATGTAACAATTACCAAGATG
This sequence comes from Copidosoma floridanum, assembly GCF_000648655.2. The sequence goes on from NW_019379573.1 coordinate 89,411, forward strand.
TACTTTAACTACTTCTATATTGAGTTGAAGCACTAGTTGACATGCCGAGCGCATATTTAAGCCTTTTAAATGTATTCGAAAAAGAATTTTTTGACGGACTATTCTATATAGTCCAGCGGCTAGCTCCAGCTACATTTGCAACCATAACTCAGATTATCAAGAGATCCCTTATTTCCTTCTCACCATACCCGTTACCAGCAGCTGCATATACTGGGTCCACCTTACTTATAACCTTGAATCCTCCTTATTTAAAAGTTGTCCTATCAGGTCCTAAAGCAGAACTTGACACAGAAGTTGACGATTTTACAGATGAACTTAACAGGTGCCCAGAAAACGCCACCACCACAACCACAGCTCCTCAACATACACTTAAACTCACCCACGACCTCTTGCGTCTCATCAAGAAGAAGAAGAGAGTCCAAAAACTCTGGCAGGAATGGAGAACCCCTGAACGAAAAGTTCATCTTAACTCCCATGAAAGGGAAGTCAAATCTTAAGTCTTAGACTTCTGAAACAAAGAATTTAACAAATTCATAACCGAGGCAGGGCCGCACCTAAGAAATACTTGGAAGGTCGTCAAAAACCTCTGTAACAAACGGCCTTTCCTCCCCCGCCTCCAACAAGGGAACAAACTCTACTCGCTAGATTCGGACAAAGCAGAGATCTTTGCAGATTTGCTGCAAAATCAATGCTCCCCCAACTTTAGCGCTGAAGAACTCTTGCAGGAACACGCGAGAATTAACCACACGTTGCACACACAGGTCGTTGAGAATCCAGATTTTGAACACTGCACATCCTTCGAAATCAGAGGCATCATCCACTTCCTAAAAACTCGGGAAGCTCCTTGCAGTGATGGCGTCTCCAATAGCGTCCTGAAAATCCTCCCGCAAAAATTCATTACGGCGATTTGCAACATTACCAACGCCGTGATGCGCCTTCGTTATTTCCCAATTTCGTGGAAGGTGGCTACGGTCATCTGTCTCCCGAAGCCGGGAAAATCCATCAGCAACCCTTCGAGCCACAGATCCGTTAGCTGACTCTCGTCACCCAGTAAAATAACCGAAAACGTGATTCTTACCCGCCTAAACAAGCACACCACGGAAAATAACATCCTCCCAGACGTGCAGTACGGCTTTAGAGCCAGACATTCGGCCGTACACTAGCTTCTGAGAGTCACAGAAGACCTTTATGATAGCCTTATCCACAAAAACTTCACTGCGATAGCTTTCCTAGATGTACAGCAGGCCTTCGACAGAGTTTGGCATGAAGGCTTCCTGTACAAGCTTATTCAGTTAGGTTTTCCGCACTACCTCATTAGCACTATCAAATCCTTCCTATCGGACAGATTCATCCGCGTTAAAGTTGGCGACTTCAATGCGACAAATGCGACTTCAATCCGTACGCTTCCTTCAGGATCACCCTTCTATCCACCGTATCCTTTACGGCCTTAATCCTATACAACACTTACACTAATCACAAGTACGCTTCCAAATACACAATACCCAGTGGACTCACACATCTATACATACACATACAATAACACCAAATTCAAGCTTCTCTAACTCTATTCCAGCGCAAGCCAAAATTCGAGCTTCGCCCAGATGCGCAAGTGCCCCTCCTCTCATCCCTTTGACAGAGAGCTGGCCTCCGAAATTCTGCATTATTTTCCTTCTTCTTTCTTCTCCTTTGCCCTTTTGTCTTCGAGGGAAGTGGTCCTCATGGACCTGTCCCATGCGGGAAGGTTAGTTTTTAGTCGGTAAGCACACTGGCTGAATTCGACACTATCTATGAAGATTTTGCCCTCCCCACTCCAAAAAAAAAAAAAAAAAATTTGCAATTGACTACCACTAAATATAAAACAACCATGAATGCCGCCTTTGCTCGTTATTTAGATAAAGTTGGATCATTGATTTATAGTTAATATTTTCCGTACCACAAGCCCATAGTTACTACTGTTAAAATTTAAAATGAGTCTTCAGTATCAATAACGGAAGGTAATGATGAATAAGCATTAAAAAAATTTTCACTTTTCAAGTAAAATAATGTTAATGAACAATGACCAAAAGATCATATATTTTAAGAAACAAACTTCTATATAATAAATCTCATCAAAGCTTCGCTTCTTCCATGGGTCCCGCGACCTATAGTTTTTACAAAAAAGCATAAATTCTGTTTCTTTTATTTAATATTAATAGCAAAACTAGAAGTCTTATTGGTAGTTATGGTAGTATAAAGAATAATGACTGCAAAAACTCTTGTAACAAGTCTTCCTTGATTTTTTTTCGTGAATCATAATGTAGCTTAAGTCAATGTTTGAACTTGCTTATTTATATGTACGTTAAAAACTATTTAGCTATTGAGTTATACTGACTAGAACCAAAATCGTATTTGGGGTGTACTGAAGTAAATGCGAAAATTTTAATATATCAGCGAAGGTTCTTGGTAAAAGTGTCAGTTATTAACTAAACGTAAAATTTTTAATTTCCACACGAACACATAAGCAATTAAATGTTATTTAATCATGTAATTAAAACAGTTCGACTTTATTTCTAATAATGTTTGGAGTGATACTTTCTAATTTACATATATATTTAAGTTAATATCCACGATTTTGTCAGTTAATAAATAATCAATGTTTATCACAAAACTGTTATAAAAATTAAGCGTTATTTAATGATTTTTATGTTTAGAGACTTGGAATACAAGGATCAGCTCTATACGAAAATGTTGCAGACAAGGTTGACTACACTAACTTTTTTGAAGGTAAAATATATAATTATTTGAAAACTTGTGCAGTACAGAGTGTGGTAATGCTGGCTACTTGCTATAATAAACTGATGAAAGATTGATTTGTAACGTTTGTTGTTAACAGCATACATACGTAGCTGTTCTTAACTTTCATACAATTTTTTATTGTTACATGGATTATGGTTTAAACATTTTTACTCTTACTATTAAAAACATTAAATAAAAGCTACTCATCTTTACACTTATTAAATTTAAATTAATGGTATTATTTAAGTCCTGTGTCCTGCACAATCCGAAATGGGTAAAGAGCATTGAATCGTTGTACGTTCACAAATGGTTTTCGGAATTTTTTTTGTACACTTCAGATCAGAATGAACCATACAAAAACTGTGTTCTGTATGAGGACCGTAAGTCATGTGTTTAATGACTAATTTTGTAAGTTCCGAATCACTTGAAAAATTTCAGCAGAAATAAATGTATCAATTTGTAAAATCAATTTGTGGAAATAGTATAACAGTAATATTTGAAGTATCATATAGTGTCGGATTTTTTAAAAATTAGGAAAAAACTGACTTTAATTTTTTTCCACTCATGATAACATTTTACTGTCATAAATAATTTTGGCTTACCACATTTTCTAATGATAGCTATAGCATCCTGATAGTGTTTCGGCATTTATCTTAGACTTTTGATGAATTTCAATGGCAGTATGAAGAGATTTTCAATTTTTTCCCTTTATTAATTTACTTTTTGTTTGCTTTATTGTTGCGCGAATCGTCGTCGCGCTCACCACAATATATTTTTATCGCACTTGATTGCACGCAATCAGTCAATCGTCAAAACATTAACATCTCACATAGGTAATACGTAATCGCGCCTCCTTTTGTATACAACTCCTCCTGTTGGGACGTGTATCGTCCTCGTATGATATCGCCTTGGTCGCGAATCTGCCGCAAATGTGCCGCCCACGCTCTTCTTCCCTACCCCCGAGAGTGGGGGGGTCTGAAAGAACGATGCAACCACCGGATCTGCGTCCGAAGCGTGGACGACTGAGCCCTCATCGACGGCAAATTCGAGAACGTAAGGAGGCCAAATCGATGATCCGGTTACGAGAGCCTCCTCCCTATTTCCGTTTAGTTCATATTTTTTTCTCTTTCCACGCTACGCCAGCTAATTTTTTTTTTTTTTTNTCAATTTATGATTTTACTCCTATGTATGTAAATATTGACTTATTAATTTTTTCTATTTATAAAATACATCCATGCAGGACCTGAGCAATGTGGGAGAATATATCAAAATATAAATGAAAAATCAAATATTTAAGGATTTGTAGGTCAGTAAAGGATGGTTGGGTAAAAAAAATGTAAGTCAAAATAACGAAAACGACGTTCATACGCTTTCAATTTTATTATTCTATGTATGTTACGAGCGAATTCTGTTCACTAACATTCATACATGTGTTACGTACGATGGCATATAGCTATACGTGCGTGCGCCTCTTCTGGCTTGAGCCTGAAAGGTAGGGAAATAGAGAAGAGAGGTGATAGGAAAGGGAAAGAGAAGGGACAAGGAGATCAGCTAGAGACGCGAGAGCGTAAGGACGAAGTTTGCGAGACGAGAATACACGCAAAACTTCCCTCAAACATAAGTAATTCCAATAAAGCATAAGTTAACAACAAGTCACGCTTCTATTTATTCCCGCACCGAGAATCCCACATAACACATGTATATATTAGTTCATTTTTCAACTTTATGTCTCTTTAACTTTATGTTCATAAAATAATATGCATACATGTATGTTTATGAGTATGTGTCAGGGTCTACAAAAGTTAGTAGAGTATCAGTAAGATTTCAGAAAAATGGTGCGGAGGGATATGTGGGAAAAAGGACAGTGGGGGTTAATAAATAATTTAGTGTGTGGCAGTGGGGGCATGTGAAAGGTCCCGATCAGAAACCTACACTATGGCGCATATCATGCCCATAGGGTGCCATAAGCAACGTATACGGACCATGTATGGCACCATACTCGGTCAGTATATGGGATGTTACTACATGCGTGTACGGACCAGCTATGGCAACCATGGGTTCCGGTAATTGTATACGATCCGTAGACTTCCCGGAAATGGCAAACGTAAGTAAACAATGTCGTCCCAAAATAATTAATAATTAATAACCCAGTGTATTATAAAAAAAATCTTTATTTGTTGTATTAGTAAAACTACAGTGTGGAGTTAGTACATTTACGTAAACAAGTAGGTATAAACGTAATTGTTATTCTTTTTTTTCGTTTGTATCCTTAGGTATTTGCACATTTAACTTAATTTTTTTTAACAATCATTTAGATCAGCCACCTTCCCAATCCATGCAGTTGTTAATAATAACACAAAGGGCTTGCTTAACAAGCTTTAGACGCTCCATCTCACCTTTTGTCAGTTGAGCATACGAATCCATCCAGCATAGTGTCTGAAAAATTTGGGCTTATTATATACTCTACTTCCGATTATTTTCTTCAAACATTAAATTAAAGCAAATACCATTAATGTATTAAAAAAAAAAAGTTGACCCCATGAAAGGTTTATTCCCACTCGCAATTTGCATTTTTTTAGAATGAAAATGAGATTCCAATTGGTGATCCATATTTATTTATTTATTTATTTTTTCAAATAACGAGTTATGGCACACTATATTTATTCTGGTACAAAAGTCGAAACAAAATAAAACTATCTATACATGTTGCGTATGTATATACTTCCTGGACCATATACGGACAGTATACTTTCACCGGAACCCATAGTTGCCATAACTGGCCCGTACACTCACCTGGTAACACTTCATATACGGGCCATCGAAATTACCCTCTGGCAAGCAGTTTATGGGCCGTATGGTACTTAACACCAGCCATATACTATTTCTGATCGGGACACTGAAAGGCCATAGGCGTTATAGGAGTGGTAGAGGGTCTAAAAAAATTAAGCTAAGTGAAATTATGCCCCACACAAGCCACAACTAGTGGGGCTAACGTCCCCCTGCGCGCTCCGCGCGCCAACCCCCCCCCTCTAACAATTTGAATAGACAAAATAACGACATTACTCGTGCATTTATCAATGCAGGCTGATAATTGGTTATTGGTTAACAATAGCAGAATACGTGACTCACAAAGAAGTTGATGAAACACATGATAACATAAATGTTAATTTTCCAATAAAACGGTCTCCAACCACACGAATTAAAATTTTAAAAAAATGCTATAGTAGTGTTGATAAGAACTTTAAGTATGTCAGACGGTCTCTGTAGAGGCACAAGATTAAAAATAACAAAATTATTTAATTATAATATAGAAGCAGATATAATAACGGGAGAAAAAAAAGCAAAGCTTATAATCCTAGAATAACATTGAATACTGGTATCTCATCATCATTACCTTTCGTCTTCTATAGGAAACAGTTCCCCTTTGTATAAGCATGTTCTATGTTTATCAACAAATTATAAAAACAGAGTTTTGATTCCTTAGGATTGTATATTAAAAAACCTTTATTCTCTTGCGGACAATTATACGTTGCTTTATTAAGATATTAGAATCCAAAAAGAATTTTTATTCAAATTGAATCCGAGAATAAATCAGAAACTAAAAATATTGTTTAGCAAGAAATTTTTCAGTAATTCAAATATATATAACTTTAAAGATCGTCACATTTAAACAGACGTATGTTAATTCATAAAAACCATGAAAAACAAATATGTGAAAAATGTGGAAAGGGTTTTAAAAGAACAGATGGGTTAACATGACACATAAAATGTCACTACATAATGCTAACAGAATGAATTATTGTTTCAAAAGTTCAATCAAGTTAAACAAATAATGGTACTTCAGAGACATATAGTGAATAAGGGGAAGCGGATAGACAGAGGAAGACCTATAATCAGTGACTTAAAAAACCCTAAAAACGAGGTATGACTTGGGTACTAAATTACTTATATTTTGTAACATTTATGATGGTAAAACATTCTATAAATAAGTATTTTTTGGGGGGGTGGTTGAGAGGGAGGTGGAGGAGGAGGTGGAGGGGGAGCAAGGGGGAGCTCACTCAAGTATAATTTGATAAAAAATGACGTTAAAACACGCAAATAACAACGTAAACCGAGGGGGAGCTGAGGGGTAGTGGAGGGGCTGAGACTCACTTTTGTCAATACAACTATATAATATAGGGAGATGTATATATATAAGTAAGGTTTTGCGCCCCTGAGCGCTTTGTGCGTCAACCCCCCAATACTCTATCTTAGAATCAGAGGTGTATAATATAATACAACTACATTATTTTAAGTCTTAAATTAAAAGTGAAGTTATTTCATACTTCAAAAAGCAACGTTATTGCATACAAATACTTATTTGACAAGAAATAGAATTTTCGAAATAGATGTTGAATTAAAAAGTTTTGTACGATATTTTTGTAACAATTAAATATAAAATTTAAATTTTTCTCATAGTATTGAAATTACTTAAGTAATTTAAATTTCTACTTTTTTCTGGTAATAATGACAGCTGGCATAGTGACATATTACATCATAATGTCAAAATTTCGGATGAACTAAAGAAAATTATAAACACAAATTATTATAATTTTAAAAAAAAGTTGCAGGATAAAGACACGTGGGAGTAATATCGGTGAGGAGGTGCATCGCAAGAATGACCAACAATTGTTATATCAAGAGCTTTATTCACGATAACGAAATTAAAGGCAAAGTAACGCGTGTGCTTGGTCTGTCCGATCTCCTTTGTTTGCCTGGCCCCCTTGAACTCCCTGACTCGTTGGTTGCCCGACTGCTGCTAAAGTGCCTCGAGAGTCCCTGACTGAGGGCCGAGTGCCGAGGGTCCCGATTAGAGGCTCGCTGGGCCTTATATCTACGTATGCGTGGAAGACTATTACAGTGTGACGTTACCCCATTTAAAATAACATTGGAGTATGTCTCCGTCATGACTACCGGGATGTTGAATAGGTGTCTCGGATTCCTCTGCATTTCGATGGGTGTTGGCTGAGGCGCTGAAGGACTCATTGTCGTAGTTCCGTCTCTCTCTGTGTCGCCTCTGCGTTGTCTACGTGCGAACATTCTAGCAAGTTTTAGTATTAAGGGGCCCCCCATTTTAAGAACCCGAACGACCCTGCCTAAGAGCACCCGTTTTAGTCCATGTGCTAAATATTTGCCCAGACACTGTATATACTCTATCGATAGCTATCTATTTAAGTGTATTACCGTATGTACCATACCTTTTTTCTTATTTTTTCCCTTTTTTCCTTTATCAGCGTTGAGCTGCGAGTGTGGCTCTCCCCTTACATTGAGAGTATATAATAATGAATGAATATCTTTTAATTCTCTTGCTTTCCTCTTTTGTATAATTATTGTAATTTATTTTAGTGTTTTTGTCAATGTGGGTATTTTTCCCTTAGTTAAAAAATTCTCAATCGTTAATATGTTTCATTACGTTATCCCTTATTTCGCATCGGCTCTACGTGCGCATATCAGTGGCTTATTGAGTTTGTGAATAGTCGATTACAATATTCTGCGCCCCATTTTGCCTGTGGGGTCATATAACATATTCAAGAATACTGTAAAGTCAGATAGTTTGACGATTGGTTGCCTTACATTTCACTTGTTTTATTTTTGGTCGAAACAAGCTTGAAGGTATGAATTAAAAAAATCATTTTAAGGCGGTGTATTCCGCATCTAAGTTTTGATCTGTATCTTACATATTTCTAGTATTTTTCATCCATACATTTTTTTATATAATGTTAACCTCAAACTCTTCCTCTCTCTTTTAATAATTTTATTATTTTTATTCGTTTTTTTTCTTTTTGCTTTCTTTATTATTTTATTTTAATAATGTAATAATTGCGATAGTATTCTTGGGCGCTAATATTTAGTAGCCTCTTTGTAATGTTTTGATGTATATATGGCTTAGGCTATACAGGACCACTGAGCACGTTTCTGAGTCCTTAGTCTGTTAAATAAAAAAATCTAAATCTAAAAAAATCTAGATCTCTTTTCTTATGGGGTCAGCTTTAGGGAAAGAATTATAAGGATATTTTTTCGTCGACTTCCACTCTCGGCGCCGTAGACGTATTTGCTGATTTTGTTCGCTGCTTTTTCGCTATTTTTTCGTACAAAAACAAAGCTTCTATTTTTTCTCCATAATGTCTAGAGAAAGTGTACTTTCTAAAATGATTGCGCGGCTGACTGAGTTTTCAAAGCTGAGCTTCAACTCTACTCGTGTCGCAACATGATTTTTTTCCTTTTTTTTTGCCAGTAGAATCTCCGTGTGTGGTCCTTATGGATGCAATTTTATTGTTTTTTCTTCCTGCAAAAGCAGGAGCAGCTCGCGCACACTGTTGCGCAATGTCGTAATGTAAGTAACAGCTTGTGTGATTGCAAGCGTCTTTTATTTTTTTCAGTTAAGCATACGGGTTGTAGATTTGTATGCCTTCTCTTCAGTATTGACGACCCTGTTTAAATGAGGGTGGCCTGGTAACGTTGTCCTTCGGTGGCCAAGTTCTCAGAAACACTGCCGCACACTGGGTATGGTCGATTATTCCTCTCGATAGTCGAACGGTAATCTGGGTGCATTATTTTTAGTCTCCCTTACATGAACGATTAAGTACTGGTCCATGTGGTTTTTACTAAATTATGCTGACTTTGAGGTGGATGGTTTAACAAACAGTCTATTCGTTGCCTTGGACGTGGCAGTCGATTCGATACTTTATGACGACTGTGTGTGTCGTTTCGGGCGTTTTTATTATCAGTGGATCATGGCGAAAGGAGTAGGATTGTTACTGGTGGAAAATGATGGAAGGGGGAAGAAAAGGAGGTTCAAGCTTTCGTACTCGACGTGAGCTCGAGGGCCTGTTAAAGAATAAATTTTTTCTGCGATTGCTTAATTTGTTTTACTTTCATTCCTCCATGCTCCTATCTACCTAACAATAATTGCTAAAATAAGTTTTTCTTACACAACAATGATGACAGTGAGTTACAAAAAGAAATTGTTATTTGTCCGTACTCTTTTTTCGTTTGCTAATGTAACATTGATTTTTTTTCCGTACCTCTCGCATAAATTCATTTAAATTTACATGTTTATCTCAGCCTATACGTATACATAATTTTTTCTGTTGTACCATCTATAATATGTACATTTGTCCTATGAATTCATTCTATGTTTATTGGAGTATGTCTCCTCATTCGAGAGTGCCACATGCGCCCCTCATTCGCTTTGTTTTTTTTCTATTCATGTAATGCAAATTCTACTATTAATTGATGTTATTAATGCTTTTTTCATGCGTACCTCCCTATTAAATTTTTTTTTCTGTGAGCTTGCGTATCTGATTATATATCTAGTTCGTGGCGCGTCCGGGGGCCGCGAAAAATTTTATCGTAAACCTAATTGATCCCTTCTTTCTGTTATTTTTTCGTGCTGTATCTGGGGGCCGTGAAAATTTTAAGCGAAGTCGAATGTCAAAGTCTGTCTCTTCGTGTTCCTTACCCTGTTCGCATTCTCTGGCGGTGCCTTTACCATGCATGCTTTTTTGATTTTACCTACGTGGAATACTCTTATTTCGTCACTTCTCTGTAGTTTTACCTTTTTGTTGATATAATCAATGCCTGTTATTCCATACAGGCCCTCGTATTGCAAACCATATTTGCCCTTTGATGGCTGTTTCAGCACATAAACCATTTCTCCCTCTAAGAAATATCTTGTATTCAGTTGGCGGTCATAGTAATACTTTGATCGGTATTTCGCCTGAACTTAGTTCATTGCTGCGATAGTTTTCATTTCTGTCAGAGTCTTAACTAACTCTTTGAAATATTCATCTGAAGTTTGGCCCTTAGGTGGCAGTTTGATACTAGATAGTGTTCTAGCTCTTTGTCCGAAAACTAATTCGTGCGGTGAGTATCCCGTACTCTGATGGTCCGTGGTATTGTATGAGTGCACACACATAGGTAAATGTTCGTCCCAGTGATCATTTTGTTCTACATAGGCCTTGATGTACTCCGTTAAAGTATGGTGCATTCTTTCGGTGGCGCCGTTTGTTTGTGGGTGGAACGCTGTGCTGCTCATTTTGTCTATTTTAAACAACCTTGCAAGTTCATCCATACTTTTGTTCATAAAATGAGTGCCTCGGTCCGATAATAAATGTTCCGGTGGCCCAAAGTACGCTATAAACTTATTTGTTATCGCTCTTACCGTTTCTTCGGCTGTTGCTCTCTTCACAGGTGCGAGAACTACAAATTCTGTTAGTCAGTTTAGTATAGATATAATATGTGTATACTAATTTGCTGAGGGTTTACTGATGGGCCCATAGGAGTCTATAGAAATCTTTTTGAACGGTCTGCTCGGTGTGTCCGTGATGAGCATGGCTTGTTTTGTTTTTATTCGGACGAGTTTTTTGGTTTGGCATGTTGTACATCCCAGGATGACTTGTCTCACATCTGGGCGCATGTTTCTCCAGTAGTAGTCTTTGGCGATCCTGTTAGATGTCTTATTCATTCCCCTGTGCCCACCTATTGCCGCTTCGTGGTATTCTCTGATGATTTTAAAACTTTAATCTGCTGGTGGGATTACTAGAGTGTTTGTGTAGAGTACTGCTGTTAGTCTAATATCTTTGAATATTTCCTCAAAGGTATCAACAAAGTATCCCCACTGGGTCAGATTGAGGATCGCTAGGTCCCTAACGATACCAATCGTTTTTATTTTATTTGCTACTATGACCTCTCTAAGGGCCTTAATACATTTTTTAATGTTTAATTCAAGCGTGGTTTCTTTAAAATGCTGCTTTACATATATATGCATAACTTTTATTCTCCTTGTATTTATTATTTTAGTTTCCCCTACGCTTCTTTCTTCGTTATTCATCAGTATCGGGTTAATATATCCTCTCTCGTGCAGCGCATCTATGACCTCTGTGTTGGGTACCGCCTCTGTTATTGTCATAAACGCTAGATCGTCTAAGTACTCAAATTGGTGACCCTCAATCATATTCAGTTTTTGTAATAGGGGTGGATCTTTCCCATCTTTTGGTGCCCATGGTGGCCTTACCATTGGTAGGCGTGTACTGCATACTATATTTTTTCATCGATGGTGAGTGTATGACTGTGCTGGCTTCGTTCTCGCTCTCTGTTTCGCATAGCGCGTCATTCAACTCGTTGGCTTGCTTTCCTTCTTCCTCTGCTGTACTTTCATTGCTGTCATTGTCGCTGCTTGTTTGCTGTCTGTTCTCTCCCCGTTTTTCTGTATGCTTACTTGTATCCGCTGCACTTTCGAAAGTGTCTAGCTCCTTTTCTGAATGACTTTTGTCCTTCTTCCCTCGCTTGCCGCTGTCCACTCTCTTGTCTAATTCGGATTTATGCTTACCCTTCTCACTTCCCTCAGTACTACTACGGTCTCTCTGTGGGGTCTCTATCCCTGACTCAAGTTCTGTATTTATCGTGCTAGAAACTTGTATAAGAGGCGTATAATGTGCATTTTTACTTACGCCTTCTAAATGTAAATGGCCAAATTCACTGTCTGCCGTAGCAATGTAATGAGTATAAATATAATTTCCATTGGTTAATGCAAAATGTACACAAATATTTCTCTTAAATTCTTGAGAGAACAGATCAGTACAATCGCTGTTTCCGTACATTGTTTGTGACTCCAAAATTTCCTTTGTTTCTTCCGTTTCTCTGCATTTTTGTAATAAATTAGAATTGTGCAGAATCGCTCGTAACTCAGTAGTTGAGATATCGAGTTCGTACAACTATATAAGGCTACAGAACAAACAGTTTCCGGGTAGGTCGGATGGTATTTCCGATATTTTTGCCAGAGTACTACCAGGTTGTGTGCATTCACAAGTTTCCCTTCGCCTTTCGCCTTTTCAATACTCTAGCCATTTATCTGGGGGTGCAACTTTTTCGAGCTGCTCATTGCGTTCGTTTCGTACCGTGTTTTCATTTTTCTCTGACTGAGCCATACTCCCCCCGTTATGTGTATTTTCGTTTACTTCGTCTCTTGTGCGTAGCGCTGCTTTGTCTGTCGTTACTATCTCGCTAGGCTCCCACATATCTATCCTCATTCCTGGTCTGCCTTCTACATCTTGCTTTTTAATGTAGATCATAACTAGAGCCCGCAATTCATCAGACCATCCCTCCAATAAGTCATGTATATTGGGCTCTTCTTGTTTGTCTGTTGAAAATTTCTTCGCTTGTTTCTTGCTTCCTTCTTTTTCTCTTATATTAGTTCTTTGCTCTTCTGTAATTAACTCTTGATTTTTATTTGCAACGCTTATAGTGTGTCACAATCCGCTATTATTATCTCTTTCGACGGGTTTATCGTCAGTTGCGTGGCTGAAAAACGTGGTTTGTGTCTTTGCAAAGTGTCAAGTTGTCGTTTACGTGCTTTCCGTAATTCTTCTTTTTGTTTTAATATTGCTGGCATGCTTGTAGTAGTTATCCCCTTTCGAAAGCCTTGCTCTTTCTTAATGTAGCCTAATTTTCTGTCTGCTGGACCCTGTGAAATTAATCCTCCTTTCTCTGCAACTTCTAGCACTTCCCACTCGTTTCGATCCTTTATTGCTTGTGGTGGCGGCGAATTCTTTTCGTTAGGCTCCTCTGATTCAGAGTCTGCATCGCCGTTTTCTTGACCTTCTGTACTCATATCTAATACTTTCTCACTATTCTTACTGTGACTTCGTGTCTTTTTTTGTGTTATAAAGTTCGAGTTTTCTGAGTCGGTGCCATGGATTTTTATTTTCTTCGAATTACCTTGAATTCTTTTTTTACGAGTTGCCCGTACTTTAAATAAGCGCGCCTGTGATCCGTCGCTATCGGCCGGTTCTTCATTCTCTTGTTAGTCCGCCAGCTGATATAGCTCTTGGCGAGGCCGTTCGGGATTCACTTCCCCCTCTTGTAGTACTGGGTTTCGTGATAATGCGTCAGGTGGTCTGTTGTTAACGCCCGGGTGGTATACAACTTCGAACTCATACTCTCTCTGTTCCGCTTTAAGCCTGTTAAAACGAATGTCAGGTTTTTTAGACGAATGAAAGTGCTTAAGTGGCTCGTGGTCTGTAACCACCGTTAATTTGCGTCCGTATAAATATAGTCTAAATTGCTCTTTTGCAAATACAATCGCCAAAAATTCCTTGTCATATGTTGAGTAGCGGAGTTCACTCCCTTTAAGGCAGCGAGACGCTTACTTGCACGGTCTATCTTTTCCGATCTCTCCCTGACTAAGAATCGCTCTGATCGCGTAATCTGATGCGTCCGTCTTGACGATAAATGGTTTTTCTAAATTTGGGGTGACAAGTACAGGTCCACTGCACAGTGTATCAACGAGAGTTTTAAATGCCTTCTCTTCTTGGTCACCCCATTTAAATGCAGTGCCTGTTTTTAGGAGACTCGATATAGGCTGGGCAATTTTTGCATAATTTTTGACAAATCGCCTGTAGTAACCTATAAATCCTAAAAATTTTTTTACTTTCTTTACATTTGTCGGTCGAGGATAATTTTTAGCCGCTTCAAGTTTCTTTGGGTCAGTCATTATTTATCCATTGCCTACAATGTAACCAAGCATTTTTGCTTCTTTTTTCAAGAATTGACACTTTTTAGGTTCTATCGTCAGGTTTGCAGCTGCCAGCCGTTTTAACAGTTTCGTAAATCGTCTCTCATGTTCCTCAAGGTCAGGGGCAAAGACCATTATTATGTCATCAAGATACACTTCTATTTCATGGCCTTGTAATCCTGCAAGTGCTAGTGCAACAGCTCTTAGAAATGTGTTTGGCGAGTCTTTGCACCCCATTGGCATTCTCTTGTATCAGTAGTGCCCGTCTGGGCCTAAAAATGCTGTCTTATGTGCATTGTCTTCGTGTATTTCCACCTGGAAAAATCTCGGTTTGAGATCCACTACCGTGATGTAACGTGCCGACGCTAGGTTCTCTAAGATATCACTCTGAAACGGTAGTGGGTAACATGAGCCTACCGTAACTTCGTTTAGTAGTCGAAAATCCGTGACTACTCTTACCCTTTTTTCATTGTTTGGCCCCGGTTGTTTTGCCACTATCCAAGTGTTTGAGCTATATGGTGAGGTGGAGGGTTCAATTATCCCTTGTTCAAACATTTTCTTTATTTCGATTTTCATCTGATCCCTTATCGCCGGTGGATATCTAAATCTTTTTGCCACGATGGGTTTATCCGACGTCGTTATAATTCGGTGTTTTAATAGGTGTGTTGCCTCAAGAGGTTCTCCATCAAGGGCAAATACGTAAGGGTTTGACTCGATCAGTTTTCTCGCATGTTCTATTTCTTTATCATTGCGACTGGCTGTGTCTACAAGTTGTATTATCTTGTCCACACGATTTTGTTTCTCTAACTTCTTTTCGTTTTTCGAAAAATTTTCCGTTTTTTCTTTATCATAATTTTTTCCCTCATTAAATAACCTTATCACTGCTTCCCCCAAGCTTTCGACTTTGTCTCCTTCAACGTCTTTTGTGTGATCCCGGTAAATTTCTTCGTAATCTAGCAGCTCCACCTCTAAAACAGGCACGAATTTTATCTCTTCACTAATAATAATTTTCGTTAATATTTCTCGCTATAAAGTTCCCAAATAATATTCCCTTCTCCGTCTCTTGGAGGGGTATCCAGGCATTTTCTGCTTTATTTCTACCATTTTTTACTCGCGCATGAATAATTTGTTTCGATCTTGCAGGAATTTTAAAACACTCCGGCTTTAACAGTGGTATCACTACATCTTCTAATTTAAATATACTCTCGGCGGCGCTTATCTGCCCCCGATTTCGTTTAAAAGTATCCCACCCTATGATTCATTCCTGCTCTGTGAGTCACGCCGATAATAGCCACTCGATACCTACTGTCTATTAGCATATCTGTGCTAAGAAAATTTTTCTTTATAATCGAAATCTCTACGCCTGTATCCGCATAAAAAGTCGCCTTTCCATTCTTCAACTATGGTTCCCGTAACTGGACCGATAGTGGCATATGCCCTGTTCTCGCGAGTTTTATAGTTTTTCTGGGAAGCTGCTCTATTTCTTCGTCACACACGGAAAGCTTGGGTTTGTCATTCTCTATATATGTGTCCGGCGCCTTTATCTGATTACTCTTTCTGCGGGCCCTCCTGTCTTTCCTCGTGCGTCTGCCCCCCTGTTGTGTAGGAGTGTCTTCGCACTCTGCAGTGTTGCATTCTATACTTCCCCGCACTGCGTAAGTACTCGGACTGTTGATGCGCGATTCTGCCTCCACTATTTTTTGCTCCGCCTCTTGAAGCCCCCCTCTCACACCTTCTCTCTCGCCGAACACGCTTCTCTCCGTTTCTTTCTCTAATTCATGTTCGACGTTTGAGGAGTACGCCAAACATCTTGCGAGTTTCAAGCTGCTGGCGCGTCTCCTGTTATCCGGGCCCTATGCGCCGTTTTCTCGCTGCTGTGGTCCCTCATTCTGTGGTGGCCCGTTTCTAACTGGGTCTCTGTTATAGCCATTCCTGCTGCCGTGTGCATAATGGTTGAATGTTTCTCCGTTGTTGTTATTATACGTTTTACCGTAGCCACGGTTGGAGTAATAATTACTGCCTGTGGGATTGTAGTTATTGTACCTGCTATTGTAATGATTCCTATCATTATAGTTGCTATTTTTATCGTCGTAATTGTTATTTCTGTTATTTCCATAATTATAATTATTGTTTCTGTAATTGTAGTTGTTATTCCTGTTGTAGTAGTTATTATTCCTGTTATGAGGCTCTGTTGGGCCATTGTTATATTCCCTGCTATAATTATTATCATTATAATTGTGAGCATGGTGATTTCCATTCCCGTAATTATAGGCGTTTCTGTTGGTATTGGTATTATCTACTGGTTGGTTATGCCCCTCGTTTCGCTGTCTCCCTTCCTCTCCCTGTCTTGCTTACGCGAGCGGCAATCTCTCGCATAGTGTCCCGGTCTCTGAAAATAATTGCAGTTTCTCTTTGGTTCCCTCCCGTTATCTCTTAGCGTTTTTCTGTCGTTTATCACCACTAACAGTTTTCGGCATTCTTCGACTGATTGCCCGGTTTGGCCGTCGCAGTATATACAGCGTCTTACGTTTGCTGCTGCTGCTGCTCCTTGTGCCCCATTGGTAGTTTCTGTTGTTCTTTCTCCTATATTTGCCAGATTTACTGTTGAACCCCACTCGGTTGTTGCTTTATTATGTGCGGGCAGTGTACGTACTGGTATCGCATACCGTAAGCTAAGATCGCTCTCTATTTTCAGCGCCTCTATAATTGCTTCGCAGAGGGTCCTTGGGTTTAAACATGTAATTTTACATCTATATGTTGGGTGCAGGCCATATGTAAATTGTTTTACTGCCTCTGCCTCTGCACTTTCTTTCAGAACCTGCTTCTGAATAGGGAGTAGGGTTAGAATCATGCAGAATTGTAAGCCTATTATACAGTCCTTGTACTCTTCCGCCGTAATCCTCTATCGATTCCCGGTTTTGCTGTCTAATTATCTTTAATTGTGCCATCAGCGTATCTGAATTATTTATGCTCCCATATCTCCTCGCAAGTTCCCGAAGAAATTCCTGAACTGTCGCGAATTGAGCCTGTCTGGGCGCGAAATGTTCAGCCGCTTTTCCCTTTAGTCTGCTCGCTAGTGTGCGAAAAAAAATAATTCATTTTCTGGGCCCACCCTTTCCACAGTCATCCTTACCATCCTTTCGAATAGTGGCAGGTTGATTGGGTCTCCATCAGAATCGACTCGATTTGCGTAATTATTATTTGGCGGTGGTACTGTTGCTATAGATGCGGCTTCCTTCATTCTTTCGAGTTCCTCGCTCATATTTTTTATTCTGTCCCACAGCTGTTGATTGTATAAGTCTCTTATCGCGGTGTTACTTGATCCTTTATAATCGTAACTGGATGCAACCCAAACCGGCCACTTTGATTTCTCTGGTATGCTCTTATGTCGATAGTATTCCGATTTTGTTTGTTCGAGCTCCACGTATTTCTTCAGCTCTTCTCGTTTTTCGCTCTCTAACTAATTCACTCGAAAAAAGACCCGCTTCTTTATTCATACATCCTGTGTTTGTGTCTGTGTCACAAGATATATCCCTGTAATCCCCATTTGTCGGTGACGAATTTTGGATGGTTTCTGTGACCACCGTGTGCGGGACCTCCACCTCCCCTGTATTCTTTAGCTTTGCCCTAATCCTTGAAAATAACCCCATTACTATAGCCTTAGTCTTTTCGTCTAGGGCGTCAAGTTTTTCACACCCTTCTGGTTCGAGTTCCGATTCTAACATTTGCTCCGTCATATTTTCTTTTTGCTGTCTTCTACTGGGCCCTGGCCTGCCTATGTCGGCTATAATATCATTACCCGGGCCTTCGTTATCGCCTTCCAGCTCGTTAATAAAGTCACCGAACTTAGTCATTTTTCTTTCAACTTCTTATATCTATATATGTGTCGTGCGTCGTATTTCCTTTCTTGATTGTAATAAATCTTGTTTAGTTTCCTAGCTGTAGGGGTGTATTTCGTAACCTACATGGCGGCTCAATAATAATTCGACGAATAAAAACGTAAGTGGCAAGATAAGACGGTAAAAGAGTGGCGTTCGTCTTTCTCTTGACTTTTCCTTTTTATCGCTGTATTTTTGTTTGGTGGTAGTTGGGAGAACTATTTTTTTGGGGCTGTCTATCGTTTATTTTCGTTAAAAAGATAATAATAATAAAGATAGTTATAAATTTCTCAGCCGATATGAATGTAAGTAAATAATTACGAATTTTCCTTATGTCTGTACCAGGCGTGCTAATGAAATCTTTTTATTTCCCGTTTGTTATTCAAAAATATGTCTAGTCAACTGTATATTTAAGTTTGTTATCCCGCGTGATTTTTGTTTTGAGTTTCGAGAGAAAAACCACTAAAAAAAAGGGTAGCCGGCGACAAAATAAATATATATTGAAAGTAAAAATTTTTCCCAACCCTATATTTTCCTAATAAGTGCCTCGGGAGTAATGAAAAAAAAATTTCCTACAAATGTACTTACGTGCACGTCGCTATGCACACCAATAGAAATAAGGTTTTCGAGACCATTTCCCTCGCCTTTTGTCTGCTTGATCCCGTGATTATCAGCAATTAGTACCCTAGTCCCACTGGCTTCCGGGCTGCTGTCACCGCTGCTAGTAAATCGGTCCTGTCGCTTCTGGTTGGACCCTCGGCTTCTTGATTTCGAATCATCGCATTCTCACGGCACTGCACTAAGTGTGCTTCTTGGCGACATTTTTGGGAACGCTAAAAATAAAAAATTCCGATTCTCACCAAACCCTACACCTAGCACCAAAACTGTCACGTGGAAATAATATCGGTGAGGAGGTGCGTCGCAAGAATGACCAACAATTGTTATAGTAAGAACTTTATTCAAAATACCGAAATTAAAGGCAAAGTAGCGCGTATGCTTGGTCTGTCCGATCTCCTTTGTTCGCCTGACCGTCTTGAACTCCCCGACTCGTTGGTTGCCCGACTGCTGCCCGAGTGCCTCGAGAGTCCCTGACTGAGAGCCGAGTGCCGAGTGCCGAGTGCCCCGATTAGAGGCTCGCTGGGCCTTATATAACCTCGTCCCCCTCCTGTCTATAGTATCTTGCTGAGATCGCCTCACTGTTGTCCAGGGGGGTCAGTATGATATGCCCTGCATATCGTACGTAACAGTAAAATAAACATTACAATTTTTAATAAAAAATAGATAATTTGTTACCTCGCAAACAGTAAAATAAATTAATAATAATTTGGGGAAAAAATGTATCAACAAACGGAACAGATACAAGTAAAAATGTTTAACACAAAAAATAAAAATTTATGAAAACAAACTATTCTAGTACACTTAGCGTGTCTGCTGTATTAATGTAACAGAGCAGACGGAACGCAGAACCTGTGTGACCATAGTACCTGACCGGTGCAAAAGATGCACAGGTCTGGCGGTACGCGTTTTGCACCGTGAGCGCTGAAGAACAGTTGCATCTATATGTGCAAGTAACCTAACCTACCTTCAAATTTCCGTTTGACTTCTTGGGAAAATCCATATTTTTGAAAAAACTGATCCATATCATAAAAAATTTATCATAATTAGTTAACTGCATGAAAAATGCATCAGTGCATGAACGTACTGAATACTACTATTTTAATAGAGTTACAAAAACTGGATTCAAACGGAAAAGAGTTCGATATAATTTGATAACAGATTAACATAACATAGTGTCTTCTAAGGACTCAAAGCGTTATTTAAAAACTAATTTTAAATCGCATTAATGGAGCCGAACCTTTTGATATGTCAAGAACAGTTGATAAAATACTGTATAGTATATTTGACGATACTTCTATTTCTTTAGGTTTAGTGGAACACGATTTTCAAATTCATAAAATTTTTTATACGTCACTTTTCGAACACACCTTGTATACATAGGCTGTTTTTTGTAGAGTAGAACATAAATATTTTTTTGGCTTTCACTTAAATACGCTGATAAAGGGTTGTTGTCTATGACAGGCAATAGAAAAAATTTATTCACAGAAAACAGAGATACAGAAAAAATTTTTATAAAGGGGTTTTTTTAATATTCTAAAATTAATTACTGTTTTTTGTCATAAATATAATAATAATTGATAATTCAGTTTAAAAGTAACAATAAAAAATACACTGTAATTTTTATAACGAATTTAATGAAAAAAGTGATATCTGTTTATCAAACCAAGTAGCACGAGGACAGCTTTTTAATACTGGACAATAAAAGAATATTAGATAGATAAAAGCCTTTTGTACTAATATTTTCATTTCTAAAAGGCGACCGCTGGGTAGTATAATGAAAAGAAGTTAAACGACATAAGTAAAGTATTATCTTATTGTATATTTTACAAGATTATTGCTCTCATTAACAATTGATAGTTAGTATAACCCATTGCATAATGCTATACAGCATATTGTCTAAATATGCTTGGACTTACGGTTACTTGCAGCCTTAAGCGGATAACGCTTGGCATTCTAATTAATTGCAGCGAAGTGCATTCAAACAAATAGCTAATTAAACTGCTTAAAATATCTCTTACCTGCTAAAGCACTTGATAGTTACTTATAGGCTGGGCGTATGACATGTCACACCATCTGGTAGACAAAGCATGTTACTTTTACCCCTAACTGCAATACATATTTAGTATATTGTTACATATACCAGTGTTAGGTTATTTTCATTTATTTTACTCATAAACCATTTGACACGAAAAAATGGACTTAATTATTCAAACGGGTTTTCAAAAAATAAGCCATACGATTCCTATTAATCCCTAGGCCCCAGTAAAAGGAAAATTGTTAGGTTGAAAAAAAAACCAATTATTGATTTAGTAAGTAAGAAGTGAAATGAAAAACTATTTAATCATAAGCAATGGCAATGTAGAATTAAGATCAACTTCAGAGTATTTTACTGAGTGCCAAGTACAAATGTATTTGACTAAGTTAACTGTATGTGACTTATTTGTATTTTCTCCTCTTGGAAGTGTGTTAGTCGAGATGATGAGTTTTTTAAAGATGTTATACCAAAAAGTGAACATTTTTATCAAAATTACTTTTTAAAAGGTCTGGTTCAAAGGGCTGACAATCGAAAATCCTATGTAAATGAAGGAGTCTTTACAGGAAAAAATATTATAAATAATTATAAGTGATAAATTGGTACTCTTTTGAAAAGATGAATGAAATTTACAGAAAGCATCAATTTTGTAATTATTCAACTAAGTACAAATAATACCCATACATTTGAATACTACTATATAAAAAATAATATTTGTTAATTAGTATTAATTATTATATTACATTTCTTGATAATCAGAATTATTTGAAGCTATGATTGGTTCTTGTAAGTTTACAAGTACACAACAAACATGTAGAATATCCTCCAAATGATTTAATAAATTAGAAGGTATTTTATAAAAAATGCTAAACAACTTTATCCGCTGCATAACTCTTTCTATGTGTATTCTTACATTAGCAACACTGTAAGTTTTCTCGCACTCTTCTTCTGTAAATCCAGTTTCTCTTAAAAATGGAGGCATTATCATTGTCACTCTTTTTCCATTTTCATCTAATTTGCTTTTGATTTCTGGAAAATCTTTGTCTGCGAGAATAACACCATCATTTTCTAGCAAATCCAAGTGTCCATTTTCAACTGTTATTTGAGAATCACTTTTTCTGCCACTAGCTACTGAAGATTTAAAAGTAATTATTCCGTTTGGTTCACATGCAATCAAATCTTTAACTGTAAATCCTTTTTTATAGTGAGAATAACACTGAATGCAATTTTCAAGTGAAGATGGTATTTCAATGGGGAACTCTGTGCAATCAATAATACATCCTACATTTGCATACGTTGGTTTGAAAGATGCTGGCATTAAACCTTGAATGGTGTCTTTATCGAGCCACTGTATTGAGTTATGTAGGGCTAATACTGTGTATCCTAAAATAAAGTTGAATATCCTTGAAATTGTGGTACGATGCACTTGGAATAAACTACTCAGTGCTGAGAAAGACAGGCCAGTTTTCAATTTCATAAAAAAAACAATAATCTATAAGCTTTTAACAGTTTACAATGTTGTAACTCTGGAACTACTTTTTTTTTAAATAAGTTGAAGTGGTCCATTGTTACAGCAGCAAGATCAATCAACTACTCATCATTTTTTATCCAATTTAACCAAAGGAAACTTTTATCAACAGTAAGACAATTATCACTACCTACGCATACTTCTGCGTAAGTTTTACTTGATCCACACTGTTTGTCGAATGTCTTCTTTCTGTTCGGCACAGTTACTGAAATAGGTTCTTGAATTTATGTTTGAATTTCACAGTCACTCTGTTTGTCACTTATATATCTATTGCAGATAAATGTTTTTGAAGCCTCATTAGACAAGGGTGAAAAGTCTACTTGACTTCCTTGTGAAGTAACAGTTATTTGAATATGACTCAAGGTACTTTCATGACTGCATCCTTCAACTGAAAAGTTAACACTACACTGCACAAGAGCCATATCCACACCAGCATTGCCATCATCCATTAATGCGGGATTAATTTGAGGCAAGTTTTTTAATTAACTGGTGTCATTTTTCACTGCAAGATTCTTTGTTCTACGTTGTATAAATCTTTTAAACATATAATGATGAATGTAAGTTAGATAAATTTACAAATTTTAGCTATAATGATGTATATACCTTCTTACAACCATATCTTCATTCACTCTTGCTTTTCCATAGATTTTTGGAAATATTGTTAGAGAGTAAGATGGACTTGACTCCGTAATAGAAATCGCGTTTCCAATAAAATGAGTACTACATATTGCATCATTCCTTGATGGTTTCCACTTAGTTCCATCTAAACTAATTATTGTAAACAAATTTGGCACTTGCTGATAAGAAACAGTAAAAATAGCAATAAAATATAATGAAAAAAAATATTTTTAGGTTATTACATCTTACTGTTGTCTTTTCACAAGCTGAATCCATTTTTCTCTCTGTGCCCGTCTATGAGAAGCAGTAGGAAATGTATAAAATATAACTTTGTTGTTGTTATATTTTATGTTTGTACAATTAACAATACAACACTTTAAAAAACCCGTTATGAAAAGCACTTTTTGAATATCATTGAAGCAGAAGCGTTTATAAATACCATACTATTTTACATATGTATGTGTGTACATACATATAGCAGAAAACACGTCATCAATACTTTAAACTTTCAATGGATATGTATGAAATTGACTTTATTGTACAATATCAAATTTTCATAATATGATATCTAATACTACGCTCTAAAATGTTACAAGGAGTTTTATAAATTTTTCCATTTATTCTTGAGTTTAATAACATTTTTAACGATATTTGTATGTATTCTGTTATTTACTTGGGGGGAGAAACGCAGATAACTGCTACTTTTTGCGCTGGCGTCGTTTCGCCTATCCCCTCTACCAGCATGCACCCAGCCAATAGTCACTACAGTATTGTGTTGAGAAATCAAAATTAAGGTGACATGAGTCTTTCGGTAAGTAATATAGGTATATTTTTTGTACGAGCCTTGTATGCAATTAAATTGATGCAGCTCTTGTGTTAAAAAGTTCTGAAGGGAGTTTTAATCCTCGCTGTTGTTAAAGCATGTAAAAACAGAGTAAAAGCTGATCCTACTCTAAAAGTAAACCTGCCAGCTTTACAGCAGCATTAACAAACAACTGTCTCAAACACTCCTTAAAAAAAAAAACATCTTATGTATAACTTTTTAGAAATTGAAGTACTTCTTGTTTGACCTATTGTCAAATCTATTAAATTGGGATAACTAATACTATTTGCTGCCTTTGGGCGCAAAGTAATTACATGGACTGAAACTGCATCTTAAGAGGCATAAAGGTTTTGTTGTAATTAAACGGTGGTCTTTAAACGAATCTCAAACCTGATTTCAGAACAGGTCTCGAAACTTATCTTAATGCTGCTCTCAAAAAAAATCTTACGATTAATCTGTTGTGATACAGAAAATTTCAAAACTGGTCTCAAAATAATCGCAAAACTGGTCACGAAAATAACCATAAAATAGGTATGAAAATAAACGTTAAAAATGGTATCAAAACCGATCTTAAGACAAGTTTTAAAACTGGTATAAAAACAAATTTCAATTCTCATTTTGGATAAGTGTTCAAAACAAGTCTTACATCGAGTTTGCAAACTGGTCCAAATACATGGGGTTATGTGTAAACCTATCCCAAGCTAAGGAGGCTGGAGGTAGTATACTAGGCGTGAAATAACGAATCGCTTAAGTAGTAGTAAGATCAAAATTTATTTGAATTTAGTATTTTACAAGCAGCACGTGCTGCTGACTAGCAGTGCGTATGTTTCGTGTGGATGACTGTGAGAGACTATCAAGTGTATGCTAGTGCGTCGCACTTAGGTGGCTGGATGGACTGAAGTAGTCGACGTAACCGGTGGTAGCAGCACTGCTCGGTGCTGCTGCGGCAAAGACTTGGCGTTGAAAGTAAAAGTTGTTTGCGTAGTTTTTGTTTGTTTTCCAAGTCCTAAAACGGAGGAGCCACATCCCCCCCCCCCCCCCCCCCCCAGTGTAGATCGCAAGAGGCGAGCTAAACGATACTGTCTTCTTTGAGACGATCTGTGGCGGTCCAGACTTAGGTGGTGGAGGCTGAACAGACCATGATGGCTCTGTTGGAGCAGGACGAGCTGGTGGTAGGGTGCTCGTGGACGCCCGCGCCGGTCGCAGGATAAACTTGGGCACAGTGGGTCATAGGAAGGTTGTCGCCAGTTGAGGCGCTGGTGGAGGCATTTCATTAGGTATGGATCTCCTAACTTGCCTTAAAATTTATTATAAAACAGGTCTTAAAATTATTCTAAGAACAAATACCAAATCTGATATCAAATCATGTCACACAACTAGTAGTTAATTTGGTCTTAAAATTGATACTAAAACTTATGCAAAATCTTGTCCGAAAACTGGGCTGAAACACATTTTAAAACTGGTCCAATAACTAATTTTGAAATTGACTTAAAA
Organism: Copidosoma floridanum; assembly: GCF_000648655.2. The sequence goes on from NW_019379573.1 coordinate 114,731, forward strand.
TCTAAAATAAAAAGCTTAAAAAAATAGAGTTCTTCATTAATCTTGAAGCGAATTTAAAAACTCATTTGACAGCAGGTTTCAAAACCAATTTCAAAATTGGTCTCAAAAGTTAACTTACGGGAGGAGTTTCGAATTATCTTATTACGGCTTTTAAATCAAATTTTATAACTAATTTGGAAACAGATCTCGTAATTCATCCAAATACTGTTCTTAAAAGTAGTATCACTACAGGTATAAAAATAATCGCAAAACTGGTCATAAAAATAATCTCAAAATAAGTATAAAAGTAAATCATGAAATTGGTCTCAAAACCAATCTGAAGATGAGTCTTACAACTAATCTATAAACAATACGTAAATCTGATTTTAAAAAGGGTAACGAAACTAATCTTTAATCTGGTCTTGAGAGTAGTACGAAAATTAATTTCATGCCTTGTTTGAAAAGTGTAATAAAATCGTATATTTTACACAAATTTTTAATGAATTTCGCTTTAAACCTAAGCCAGGAGTAACTACTACCAGTACTCCATTAGAAACTCTCAACTTTCTGCATCCAACCTCTGGCTTTCTTCTACTAGCTATCAACATTTTATTTTAAGTAACTAGATTTTGTGCTCTGGCTTTCAATTTCTGCATCAGAAGTTAAATACTATCAATAATCACCTGAAGAAAAGTATTATCTCTCAAACGTCAAAAAATACGCCTAGAATGTTTCAACTACAGTAAAATACCTAGAACATTGATTAGCCATAGAGTAAAATTTGGAACATTGTTCATTCATTATTGGGTTATTGGTTATATTATTATTCACTCAAGACATTCTTTGACCATAAAGAAATACTTGGACCATTTCTTAACCACCTAGAGTTACCGGAGTGTTGCCTGTTCGTGATATAATTGTTTACATAGTTTTTCACCGTTGAAAAGCTTTTTGAGCATCACTCAACAACTAAAGAACATTTTGAAGATTTCCAAACCGCTAAAAAACACAAAAGTAGACAATAAAAAGTATAGTGTTCTTCGCTTATCAACAAACATATTCTGAGCATTTCTTTATTAGCATACCCAGGCTCTTAGTCATTGACCTTACTCTAATGATTTATGTGGACAGATAACTCGTCAAAGTTCAAGAAACTCTTGACTCTCATACTGCAATCTTTGTCAATTTAAATTTATGCCTACAATACTGCTCTCAAGATCCATAACTCTAGCGCTTTAGTTTTAGTTTTTTGTTTTTACTTCAACAGTTTTGCTATTGACCTCTGGCTATAAATTTCAGGTATTCAACCACAAAAATTCAACCTCTAGCTTCTAATCTACAGCCTTCGACTAATGACCACAACTTACCATGGCCTACAGGTTTTTACCTTTTACTTTTAATTATGGTTACTTAACTCTTTAGTTTAAATCTTTTTATTTTAAAAACAAATTTAAATATTCAAATTCCATCCTTAAGCTTTTGTACTTCTTCTTTCGACCTCTAGCTTTCGAGGTGTAGAGTTTGACCTCCAGCTTTTAATCTACAGCCTGTAACCTCTAGCTTTTAACCTAAATCCTCTAGCTTTTGATCTACACCCCCGAGGATTTAAATTTTTGAATTGTGCGAGGATAAAAGTTGTTGTATTTTATACATCTCCCCCTCACACACATATATACTAGTGAGGCTTCGTCCCTGTGCCCCAACTCCAAATTTTTGAATATCAGTTGAATACGTAATTGTTCCAATTTGCTTTTTAAACTTGAATAAATACTGTTACGCGAGAAAATGGTGGCTTGGAGTGCTCGCAAGATAATGAGAACGTTTTGCATTCTACAGTCCTTTATTACTTATATTAGTGAGGAAAGAGTGTATTATTGACCGACTCCCTTGCTTGGTATTCTCTGACTGTCCCGAACTCTCAGCTCCTATCTCTTTTAGGGTCCAAACTAGAAAGGGTGCACATACGCATAGCTACATTCTGTCGTACGTAACACGTCCGAGATGGCGATCGTTTTTTCTTTCTAATAGTGTGATGTATGTGTCGTATTGTTTGTGTTGTGTGTATAAAATCCATTGAGAAGAAAAAGAGTAAGTTTATTGCTTGATCCCTATTTCTCCTACTGACTTCTAAAGCTGTGTAGATAGTGTACGAGGTGTGTTCAAAAAGTAAGGCGATTTCTCAAATATTGCGGGTTTGATTCGTTCGATTTGAAAATTTCTTTTTTTCTTATGTTGGTGCACATGTTCACAGTATAAACTGTATTGCATGTTTTGTTTGTGTGTGAGAGGCATAGAGGTTATAACTGTTTGACTTGCTCTCTATTTTATTTTGCATGGATTTTGTACCATGATAATGCACCTCCTCACACATCGTTGCTAGTGCGTAGTTTTTTGGTCAAAAACAACACTGTCATCATGCCTTAACCACCATACTCACCAGATTTGGCCCCAAGTGACTTTTTCCTATTTCCGAAACTTAAAAGACCCATGAAACGACGGAGATTCGCAACGATCGAGGAAATAAAAATGGAATCGTTGAAGGAACTGAAGGCGATACCAAAAGGTAATTATCAAAAGTGCTTTGAGAATTGGAAGAAGCGCTGGCACAAGTGTATTATTTCTGAGGGGGATTAATTTGAAGGGGACAATGTAGAAGTCAATAAATAAACGAATATTTTTTGATAAAAATGAAGTCACCTTGCTTTTTGAACACACCTCGTATACATGTACGTGTGTGCACTCTTCCCTCTCATTATTGTTGCATTAATTTTAGAATTTTCTTATGCTCTACTTATTACATGATTTTTTTTTCATACATATTTTCCTTTTTTCTTTTCTCACATGTATAATAACGTTATAAAATTCATTATAAAACAAAGTGTACGTCGAAATTTTGACAATGGCGCAACTGCTGAAACAGCTGTCGGCCTTACTTAGAGTAAAAAATAAATTATAAAACAAAGCAAATGTTTTTAATTATTATTAATGTACCCAGTTATTTATAACATTTTGATTTATAAAGTAGTTTTTCTGTGTTTTTTTTGTGTTCGTTTTACATTAATCTGATAACTATTTATTTCATTTATACATATTTTTTGTTTTAGATATAGAGGCCTTGTTCTACTAATGACGATAATAAAAATTTTTTATGATCATTTTGAAAATAATCCTTTTTTTTAAACGCAGCGTCTGCTATTATTTTTCTTGATTTTTAATTAGAGTCAAAGGTTTATTTATTTATTTCTTATTATTACTTTTTTTTTTCTACATGATTATTTCACTGTTTACAGTTTTTTGGATAAAAAAGTTCTTCTCTTTCTTTAACCAACTGTTTATTTTATTTGTTCATTATATATGTGTATATATTTTATTGAAAGAGGCAAATAAATTTTGGATACAGGATTATTACTTATGCCGAAGTGTTAGTGTCTAGTACTTAATCAAACGAGCGTATTCTTATTCACTATACTGATCTCTGTTGTTAGTTGCCGTATAATAACTGATTTTAGAAATTTATTCCTTGCTACAGTTTTTTTGGGACTTCACTACAGGTGCCTATGCTCTTAAAGTGTTCTGACTTTGTTTATGAGACAAATGTACTATTTTCTTCAGTACCATTGTTTTTCATACATGTACGTACGTATGTGTATGTTACGTCTGAACTTCTATAAGTATAGGGTGGAACTCGTAGATTCGTTCTAAGAACAAGTAAATTTTATTTTTGTTCGTCAGGAACCAGCCGTCGGCCCAAAGGTTTTATTTGCTTTTACCTACAGTATACTCTTCTTTGAAATCGTTGACTCGGCGTTGTGGTGTTAGGTTTAACTGAGCGATATGTATGGAGTGGTGTACGCTGTGCTGGCGTTGACCTGCAGTTAGAGTTTATGTCTTATGTAATATGGTAGTAGCGTATCTTATTCGTCTTTTTATCTCACATCCTTGTAAAGGTCTTTGTCATACAGTGTCTATTTTATTTGTCCTCGATATTCAATTTATTAATTAAAGTAAGAATTATGTATCGATCAATTAGAATTATTAGATCTTAAAATGTTTCATATAATTAAGTAATCACAATGTTTTTAAATTAAGAAAATGAATTTAATCAATAACCAAGTTATGTCTTATCTCATGATTAAATGAATTTAGAAAAGCCAGAAATAGTTAATTTTATAAATAGTATACATAATAAAGTTTCGGATTTGCATTTACAATGTCATACAATTTATAGTTTTCTTAACTTAACTTACTTCTATGATCGTTGGTTAGCCGCTGCTTGCGTGCACGCAGTCGCAAGATCTTACAAGTTTGACCGCAACGATGTTCCTAATCCTACTTGAGAGCACCCGTGGCGATGACAATAAGTAGGCTTCTGCTTTTAACGTTCTTAACACGTAGCTTAATTACCGAACGAAGTCTTACATCTGGTTCAAAGACGTAACAGAACTCACTCTCCAACCTTCATAGTTACTTTGGAGCACTTGATGAAAGAGAAAAGGCGAATATTGTTATGTGTGAGAAGTTTTTATACTCTTGCGTTCAAGGGGGACTTGTCAAGTTGGGGATCCGAACGACCAATCAGAGCTTAACCTAATTACCCTCAACTGACACGAGCACAGTCGTGGTGCAATAATTTCACAGTAATTGATGGTTAAAACTACTGTAGTTCAGTAAAACAAAAACTTGAAAAACGAATAAGAAAAAAATAAAAAAATAAAATTTAGTTCAGTACTCACGATGGTTTAACTTCATGAGTACGACGTGCATAAATACTGTACTCGAGAAGTTTTACCATCACGAGTACTGAACTAATTTTATTTTTTTTTTTTACTCATTTTTCAAGTTTTTGCTGTACTAAACTACATGAATGCAGTACTTATTCTTATAGAGCTTCGTTCTTCCTATAGATCTCATGACCCCCTTGTTACTAGAGAAATTGTGTTACTTTATTTCATGACATTTTTCGACATTCATCTCCTGTTAACTTAATTTTTGGCACTCATATGATGTTTAATAAACTTCGTTTTTTACCGTGGGTCCCACGATCTATTTACACCCCCTGGTGTGTTTCTTTTAGTTTTTTTCAATTTTTTTTAAATTTTCTTTATTTTCTTATGTTGGTGCA
>NW_019379573.1:134863-172955 GCF_000648655.2 Copidosoma floridanum
AGAAAATATATTTATCATTTGTAAGGTCAATTCAACAATTTAATAATTTAGAACTGTGTTTCCAGTAGCATACTTAATGTAGGCAATAATAATTATTGTAGTCGTAACACCTAGAAGCCCTGCGATTAAAACGCTTGGCTATCATTCAATAGGTCGTGAATACAAATCCCGGTTGCTTTTTTTTCCAGAAGGAAGAGACTTCCGTTTCATGATTATCTGTCTTTTTTAAAATTCCAGCCCCCCAAGCATGCGACATAAAGAACTTCGTTCTAAAAATTTGGAGATTTCTACAAATCACATAAATGCAATTCTACGTGATTTTTTTATAAGGTTACATGTTAAATTGCAATTTTTAAAAAGTATACATAGGAAAAAGGGTTTAGTTGTAAGGTCAGCCATTTTTTTTAGGTGTTTTTCATACTTTTTCGAATGAATGTTGGATGTGAATCATACTTGTCCACAATCATCTGTGTGTAAACGCCTTGGAGGGACATTCACTGGTATACACTACCACTATTCTATTGAAGATAGCGGTACTACAGGATGGTTTTTCTTAATTTTTGAAATACAACTATATTGAACGTATTTAATATAGACTAGTAATGAACGTGTCAGCGTGACGTTAGAGATGTTATTAGCGTAGGCAGTAGATTGTTGTTTTCAAATAATTGGAAGATTCGATGAAAGCGCACAGTCTTATACTGGCCAGCCTATATATAGTTAATATTTTATTGTGATTGTGCCCATATTTATTGTTAAAAATAGCTATTTTATTTAATATCAAAACATTAATTGAAACCGTACTCAATTAACGTAGGTATACTTATTTATACGATAATTGCACCACCTTTGTATACAATATTGTTTCGTAGAAGGTATTTTTATACTCATAATTGTAGTATATTTCATATAATTTCATAGAAGTATAACTTAATACTTGCATGGGTACTCAAGCACCCACTGCCAACTAGTTATTCATTATTACCCTCTTTGTGTATTCCTTTGGCGTCTGTTGGCTCAATTCGACCGTATTCGGTACAGATGGCTTTTACCTTTACCTTTTACCTGTTATTCTCTTTGAACACATCTTGCGCGAAAGCCTGGGTCTTCCAGTCACTCTTTTTCTTTATTTTACTTCAAAGCCTTCAAAGGCTCTCCTTCAGTCCAAACACATATGGGTTGTATTCTATAAGCTCTTGCATCTGTTTCTTCTCTTTCTTATTACAACTCGACACATTGACTATTTTCATTATCTTATCTACTCTTTCTTTTTTGCTGATAAATATTTCTTTGTTATTACTCCACATGGGTCTAAACGTTTTCGTCATTATTATTGACCATTTTTCTTACATTATCCTTATTTTCGTTTATGCGATTAATTTCATTTTCACTCTTTCTAAGTGACTTCATCCCTATCTCAATTTCTCATTTTTACCAAACATCCGTATAAAAATTTGACCTAATGTTTTTTTGTCGTTTCCATCAACGTCAGCTGTTTTAGCTGTCTCAATAAACTTGCACCCTAATAAGTCCACTATCGGGACCGATATATTTATGGTTTTGTCTGTTGTACTTAAATACTCTACATACTCCTCAATGTAATTATTAAATGCAACAAAGTTACTGAAGAAAATTTCCACTTTTAAGTTTTGTAGAGGCATCAAGCCTAATTCTGTTTTTCTGTGCGCTTGCTCAACATATGCATGTATTACTTCCCTTGTTTTCGCGACAATCTCGAAGCTTTTTGGCTTTACCAGAGGGATTTTGATTCCGTTGAACGTAACAGTATTTTTTGTGGCGTTAATCTGGCCACCATACAACTTAAAAATGTTCCATTCTATTGTGCCTTTTACTTCTATGGAAAAGTCACGTAAGACAGTGTGCAGGGTACACATAAAACTTCTAAAGGATATCCTATCTGATTTCAGTGTTTGGCGTGCACTGTGTGTCACACTTTTTATATTAAGTTTTTCCCTGCCATTTACTTTTATCTTGGAATCTAAGCAATCCTCTATTATTATTAATATTTCCGCGCCCGTCAGCATAAAACTTAGCACTTTTATTTATATCAGGGCTCTCTAAAACTGCTAACGGTGGTGTATGTCCTTTATTTGATATATTAACTTTTATCGTTTAAAGTAACTGTGAATCTTCTTTCTTTTTGGTATTCGGCTTTTCTTCGATCTTTAGGGATAACTCCGCTATTATTTTTGTATTTTGCTCAAAAATCGTAGGTGCTTCCTCTCTGCGCTCTGTATGTGCCAGCTCGTTGAGTCCGTAAATTTTTCTACTCTTTGGTTGATTCCCAAGTGGCTTCATATTCCTATCAATAGCTTTGTTTACTCTTGTTGTAGCGTGAGTTTCCAAAATGTTATGCTGTTTTTTACCCACCTTGATTTCAAGCACCTGCGATTTATCATTTATTATTGGTTTATGCCCGATGATTGGGGATTACGTCGAATATCCTGCGAGTTTAAATGCTCGATTTTCGAGTTGTTTACCCTTGCATTTTGTTTTTTTTATAATTATTTCCCCTATAATTATTGCTGTGGTTCTTATGGTAGGAATACTAATTATTTTGCCTGTCACGATAATCATTCTTGATGTCGTCATATCTGTCATAATTATGACCTTTTTTCTGTTAATACAATTATTTCTACCATAATGATTATTAGTATTGTTATTATTATCATCGCTGAAATTATATTCCTTTCCTTCGCTACGATTACCTTGATTATAACGGACTCTACTATCCACTATGTGTAACCGCCTGTGCTGCTGCCCTCGTGGCCACCTGCAGAAATGACATAAGGTATGTAAACCAAGCCAAGTCGTAATGCAGAGGTAGGAGCAAAGTCATTTGAATCAAATAAATTATTATTTATTAATATTAGAACAAGGAAATCGATATTTTTATAAAGGTAAACGAATGTTCAATAAAAAGGAAGCTAATTTTGCTCAATCGCATCTTATAATTAAGACAAAAATAAAATTTTCTTTCTTTTTTTGAGGTTGTATGCTTTCAGAGCTGAACCGAACAAAATGTAGATAACCTTAATGATGTGAAAAAGGTACACATGCACATACAGGGAGTCATCTCTCAACATTGCTTATATTAATAAGGTGATAAACATCTCATTTGGCTTAGCTCTGAAAGCATACAACCTCTAAATAAGAGAAAAAATTCTATTTTTGTCTTATAAGATACGATTGAGAAAAATTATACTTTTTTATTTAACTTACTTTTCCCTTTAAAGAAATATCCATTTCATCGTTCTCATATTAATAAATAATAATTTCTTTGATTTAAATGACTTTGCTCTTATCACTGTAATACGATTTGGCTTTCTTTACATACATTAAGTCGTTTCTGCCGGTGGACACAAGGGTGGTAGCACAGGTGGTTACACATAGCGGATAATTTTCTTGCTGCCTACCAAAATTCCTATTGTTTTTGAAGCAACGGTAATAATCATTGTGTAACGCTTTTCTATTATATTTTCGCCCAGTCCATTCTTTGTTTGGTTTTTTGTCAACGTTATTTTTTATTATTCATTCTTTAGCATTCTACCACAATTTTTCGCACCCGCTAGTAGAACGTGCGCCGTGCTCTTGGCAATATGAACACTATTTTACATCACCCATACCATTTCACTCGTCCGTATCTGGCTTCTCGATGGGTGCATCGCTGTCGACAAGGCCCACCATAGCATCATACTGTCTTTCAGCGTTACTTGTTCTGAATCTTCTCTTTTGCACTATCATTGACCGGTGGAGACTTAATTCGTTGTCTGTAGTAATAGCTGCTTTAATAGTCTCTTTTAACGTCTTTGGCTTAAATCCTGCAACGTCCCAGTGATACAGAGCCTTAAAGCCATACATAAACTGCCTTACTGCTTTGCTGTCTGATTTTTTTTTGACGCCTCTTTCTTGGCCTGCGCCCCAAGCATGGGTTCGCCTATGTGCCATCATAATCCCATTGTGCAACCGCTGAACTCACCGATTAATTCGTTGTCCTGTTACGTAATATACTTGAGCTCCACTGAAAGTGTCTCTACCCCTCTCATGTAACTGAATCTTCGAGCAAGAGCCAACAGAAGCTCGTCAGTGGAGTTAAATAACCGTAATCGTTTGCTAAACTGATCGTCTACTATGCCTGGCAAATTTATTTCCGAAAAGTCCTATTAAATATTTTTCCTATTGGTTGAGAATTGTTAATTTGATCATCTTAATCCTTTGTTTGAATAAGGTAAACTGCACGGGGTCTCCAATATACAGTGGTATACCACTCGCAGTGCTGTTTAAATGCCATATGGTATTAAAATTTGTTTCCCAAAACAATTAGCTTACTGCTAGCTGCCTATGCATGTAAGAGGAGAATCGTACATTTTGGTGCTCAGGAAATTCTTGTAAAGTATTTTCTTGTTGTCAATTATTTATTTGCTGGTTTATAGGTTATAGATTTTAGGTTAATCTAGCAAACTAAGCTGCTAAGTTTATAGGTTAATCGAGCAAACTATGAAGCAGGGTGTTACTGTTTTTTTTTGTTCGGGCATGTAGAATATTTGTATTCGTCCCACTCAAACGCCGAACTTTTATTTTTATTATCTTCGGGATAATAACTATTATTTCTATTGTTTTAGTTTAAGGGTCGGAATGCCCAGTCGTATAGTTGAGCATAAGGCTGTTTGTGATTCGCTTCTCCACGCTCTAGTCTTATCATATTCACGTTTTCCTCTAATCTACTGTCGTTGTCTTCGTCAATGTGCCAGGCAAGATTTCTATTTCCGGTGCTTAGTTTATTTTGTAATGATGCCTAATTCCACTCGTGTCTTTTTCGTCTTCAGATACATCTCTAATATTATTTTGTTCATCTAAATCACTATTAACTTCCCTCTGTACTCTCGGTTTTTGGTATTATATTTTTGAGCATTTTTAACATGAGAAGTCTTCATTTGCTTTTTTCAAAAGTGCGTATGATTCAAGATTGTGTTCTGAAATAATTGTCATTGCCTCAAATTTTTGTCGCGTTTTGGGAAGCGCGCTAGAAAAATCCATTGTCTTATTATTTTCCACTGCTTCTTGCTAAGACATTTCGCTTTTAATTGTGTGCATTTATATGTATTCGTTAATTAATTGTTTTTATTGCAGTGTGAGCTTGAATTTATCATTTCATTTATGACCACGTCAAACGTTTCAATTATCTTATATTTTCTAAAGATAAAATTAAATAAAGCACGGAAAATAGAAAAAAAAAATTAACACGCTAATTCACCAGTATTTATCTCAATAATATTAGTTAAAGCGTACCCCTTCTACAAAGGGAACAAACACTCATGGGGAAAGATAAAAATATAACAAAATAATAGAAATTAAAATACTTACTTTATACTCAGTGATGAAATGGAAAGAATTATTAGGATGATGATCTGCATACTCGTAATGTTTAGTTCCCTTTTAGTAGCAGGCCTTGGTTCCGATAACGTAGTATACTCCAATAAATTTGTTTAGGCCTCTTTTACTTGACCTGTCTGAGGTGAGTCAGTGATTTCGTTGAAATGATTGTCCCTCGTTTACTCTTTTCCAATACGTCCGATGTTGTATGCTTGCAGCACTGCAGTATGTGTGCTTCCCGATAGTCGCTTTTAATTTCTAAATAATTAAGTATAATATGCAAAAAAAAAATTTATTTTAGCGAAAAAGCCAACCCCACACTTAGCACCAAACTGTTACGGGAAAATGGTGGCTTGAGGTGCACGTAAGATAATAAAAACGCTTTATATTCGACAATCCTTTATTATTTACATTGGTGAGAGAAGAATGCATTATCGACCGACTTCCCTGCTCGGTGTTCTTTGACTGTCCCCAACTCTCAGCTTCTGTCTCTTTTAGGGCCCAAACTAGAAAGGGGCACAGACGCATAACTGTATGCTATCGTACGTAACAATAAAAAATCGTGCACTTTTACACATAAATGAAATTTTACCAGTAGAAGACAAATCATGTAAATGTATCAGTTTGCTTACACGAACAAAAATTGATATATATGAAAACAGTATTTATAATAAATTAAATAATGGTTAAATCGCGATTTTTTAAATGTTATAGTATTAAAGAGATGGAATTTTTTTTATTTACGGCCCAGGAGGTATGACATTTCTGTACAATTTTTAATTTATTATTTCATTATTCGTGAAAAAAAAAATTTTATCTAGGACAAGGGCTGGTATAGCATCAAAGATACTTTCAAAAAGAATGATCTGTCATTTAACATTATGTTCACCATTAGACTTGGGTAATACAAAAAGTTTATTGTTGGAATTTGAAACTGGAAAAAAAAATTGGGAGAAGTGAATTTGATTTTATGAGACGAGGCTTTTACATTCCAAAAAAAAGCCTTAAAAGTAGTTAAAAGAATATTACGTAATTTGTGTAATACAAATATCCATTTTGGTGATTAATATTCTATTTGAGAAGGGAATTCTTGACTGATTCTTGTAGTTTTAAAAAATAGCAATAGAAGCAGGATTGTATAAGAAACTATTGAATCATATGTTTAAATACTGTTGCGTATTCTTAAACGTAATATTAATATTGGTTTAGTTGACAAAAAATTTTTTAAATTAATCATCACTACTTTTTATTACATACAGAAAACAACTTTCTGTAATCTTAGCGTTTTTCACGATTTTAAATAAATCTCAAGGTCAAAATTTAAATATTTTACTAAATTTAAAAAAATCACTGTTTTCGCATAGCCAATCGTACGTCTCATTATCAAAATGCAAAAATAAAAATGGAATCCATATTTAAATAAAACGAGAATATAATTACGTAATAAAAACATTCTTTGGGATGAAATTTTTGACATTAACCAATCTGAAGTAGATAAAAAATTTAATTTTCATACATTAGCAAAAGTATATAATTATACGTAATAATGTTGCACACTTCATTAAAATTGTAAATGAATGTATTTAATTAATAAAGTGATTATTCAAATATTGTTTTATGACATAATGAGATAAATTTTAGTAATTGATCTATACTGTTGACTGTCATAAAAAAGAAAAGTATACAGTATTATTAAACGTATAAGTATATCATTTTTACGTATACCGTCTAATTTTATTAAATATCTAAGATTGAAAGAATATTTCTATTAAGTGACTGATTTATTATAAAAAATTAATTTTATAACATTGAATTATTAAATCTAAACATGAATACATTAAATGTATTAAAATATGTACATTTATTTTTTTAGTAATATGAAGTTCTTATTGCACATAAAATTTTTCGTTTGAACGTCGCGCATTATCAACGTTGGAGATAAAACATCAAACTTTATTGAAATATTTCACATATTTGTAGAAAGAAGAAAAAATAATTTTTACCTTTTCGTGATAAACCGCGCTACCACTGAGATCCACAATTAAATATTCCATAGAATTTATCTTTGTTTCTTGATTAAGTATGAGACTCACTAAAACTATGCTATTAATCAATTGTGACCCTTTACATAGGCTTTGAGATACTAGGCAAAAAATTTTACCCAAAATTCAATACTCTATCTCAAAATAAGAGTTGTGTGATTTAATATAACCACTTTATCTTTCGTCCTAAATTATGAGTCACGTGATTTCATACTTTAAAAAGTAATGTATATTGCATATACATTTTTTTTAAAAAGAAATGGAACTTTTGAAATGAAAGCTTAATTAAAATGTTTTGCTAAAATTTATGATATTTTTGTTACAGTGAAGTACAAAAAATTCCTATTCCACTCATATTTTTAGAAAAAATTCAGGGATTAAAATTTTACTCTTTTTTCTGGTAGGAATTATAGTGAGTATTATGACTCATCACAACATAAAAATGCCCGGATTAAGGAAAAACTAAGGAAAATTATAATAAAAAATTTTAATAATTTTTATAAAACAAAGTTTTAAGGTACTATAAATATTATAATTTCTAATAAAACGCAAAAATTTTAAGTGTCACAAATAGTAAAATAAGATTAAAAAACAATAGTTCAGAAAAAAATTAGTCAATGAATGGAACATATACAAATAAAAATGATAAACATAAGAAAACAAAAATGATAAAAACAAAATAATAAATACTTAACCTAACAAAAAAGAGTTAAAACGAATCGAACCTTGCCTTACTTACAGCTGGGTGGCGGAGAAGGTTTGGCAGTGGGGTTGTGTGGAACGATCCTTTAAAGTGTATATAATACAGGAAGATATGCATATTTCTCAAAGCAATATATATTATTTATAATTAACTAGTTTAGTTGTATAGTTGTATAGATAATCCTTATAGTTAATAAGATAGTTAAAAGTGTACCATCACTACAAATATGTATGTGCTGGTATGTATTTTTTTGTGATGGCCACTGTTGACGACAGGACCGAGGAACTGGTGATAGGAGCATTAAAACAAACAGAAGACAATGGAGTTAACTAGTATCAAGGAATCTTTTATTGGAGATAGAATTACAAATATGGGCTGACGCTGATATCTACCTTTCTAGATCGCAGTCAGTGAGCCACTGCCCATTTTTTTCCTCGCACGCCCTCTACACCCCTGCACACCACGCCACTGAATTCTCCCTTTTTCCTTCCACCCTCGCTCGTAAAAATTGCCTATCAGTCGACGCCAGCACACTTAACTATACAAAGCACACTTACATATTCTATTTTATATTATCATACGAGAAACTGACTAAGACCAACGCACCATTCTTATCCAGATTTCGTTCCTCATCAACTAGCCGCTTTATGGCGTGGGAACTCATAATTTGAACTTATGGCGTGACAGCAAGCAGGGACTTCACCCTACCCTGTTAGTCGGCACACCACCCCAGAACTTTGCTAAATCCTCTCATGCTTTGTTCCAGTTTCTAGTCCGTCACTCGTGTACAATCTAAGTTACATATAGATTAAGGAATATAACATACTTTTTTCTGTGGACCGTCGTACATAGCTAAAATCCTATAATTCTAGACCTTAGCTATATAGGTCCTCGCCCTTTTCTTTTACCTACATGGAGTCTCATTCTCAACAGCTACCAAAAATACTTGTACTGACATGTGGAACCTGTTTTTTTTTTGCTAAAAATAATTTTTCCGCCCTCGGGTGGTTTTGGGAAGCTGTTACTTCCTCGGGCGAAAAAACAGTTTTCCGGAACTCGTTCGAAAAGTCTCCTTTACGAACCTCGTTACGTCCCTCGCCTTCGGCTCGGGCCGCAAACGTCTCGGTTCGCAAACAGAGACTTTTCAAACTCGTAGGAAAACTACTATTCCGTGATACTTGACTGAAAAAAAAATAAAAAAAGTTCACATTTGAGGAGTAGAGCGCTATTATTCCTTGCTTCAGAGAAAATGCAATAGCTATTGTCGGTTCAGGTGATATGCAATATCAATCTTTGTCTCAAGAGTGTAATCTTTTTTACCCGAGAAAATGAGCGATATCTATGATTGCTTAAGGAGAAAAGTAATACTGGCTTTGTTTGAGCCAAAGCTCAATATCAATTATTGCCTTGGGAAATGAGAAATATTCGTCTTCGCCTCAGAAGATAAGTAATATCTATCTTTGTCTGAAGAAAAGAGTGATACTGAAATTTGCTTGAGGAAATGTATGATATCGATATTTGTCCCAGGATTCTCAAAAGACAAGTGATATCTATCTTTGCCTTAGTAGAAAGAAAATACGGGGTTTTTTTTTTTTGTAAAGTATGATATTAATCTTCGCCTTAAGAGAAAATAATATTAATCTTTGCCTTAGTAAAAGAACAATACAAGCTTATTCTTAAGGAGTAGAGCAATATCATTTTTTGCATTAGGAAAAATGTGATTGATGTGATATTGATCTGTACCTGAAAAAATGAGCGATATTATTATTTGCCTACAAAGAAAAGTGATACCAATCTTTGCTTGACGTAATGTGTGATATCCATGTTTGCCTTAGAAGGAAAACGATGTTTATCCTTGCCTAACTAAAAGAACAACATTAATCAATGCTCATAGTTATTGTTCGCTGTAGGCATATGCAATTAATAGTCTTTGCTAAAAACAATGTGCAATATCGATATGAAGAAAAGTAATATTCATCGTTGCCTGACAAAATAGGTAATATTCACCTTCGCCTGAAGAGAAGAGTGATACGCGTTAATTCTTGAGGTGAAATGCGATATTGATCTTTCCCTAGGAAAAAAGAAACATTTATCTTTGCCTCACTAAAAAAACAATTCAAGTTCATGCTTGAGAAGTAGAGCGGTTTTAATCTTTGCATTAGGGAGTGTGCGATTATAATTTTTGCTTAAGGCAAAGTGTGATATTGATTTTTGTCTCAAGAGAAAAGTGATACCAATTATTGACTGAGGAAATGAGCGATATGTATCCCTGCCTAAGGGTGAAAGTGATACCGATCTTCCTTTGTGGCAAAGTGTGATATTGATTTCTGTTTTTAGTATAAAGCAAGATTTATCTTTGCCTAACTAAAAAATCAAGACTAAAAAATTAATCCATGCTCGATTTATTGTACATCGATGTTATTCTCCTCTTCAGGGAAAATACGTTGATAGTTTTCGCTTAAGGCAACATGCGATGTCGATCTTCTCTCAGTTACTTTTAGCTCTTATGATCAGAATTTTGACCTTTGACTACAGTTTAAAAGAAGATAGAAGCTTAAAGTGTTATTAAAAGTGGCAATACAGTCGACAAGCTATTATCATGGTTACGTGAGTAGAGTAGTGGAAGAAAAAAGTCAAAATAAAACAATGAATGAAGAAAGCGTGTTTGAATAAATTAATTTATATTAGGATTCTACGAAGAGTCTTGTCAAAACATTTTTAATTTGAAATTATTACTGATAATACTATTAATAAATCCAAAAAAGTATTTTTGTGCAAGCAGCACTTAAATCAAGTCACGGAAGGTGACCATTGCCACAAAATAGGTTCAAGAAACTAGACGAGAAAGTCAGGGTGGAGACAAGATCTAGTCTCACTGCACCTGTAATCACAGGTATCAAAAAAGTAGTTACAACTTATAAACTGAACATTAATAATTATGGATTTATCGAATCATTTTAAAAAATGTAATAATGTTTGTATATCTTCATTAAAAAGTTTGGAAAGCTTGTCTATTCGTTAAAAAATAACTGTTACAACTTGAAAAGTATTATAATAAACCTGGTTCAGTACTTTTTGCGAATATTCATAGCTAAAAATTCTAAAATCGCTTGTTTGAAATGTGCTATTTTATACTACAGGCTATGAGACATTACCTATGATTAAGTGAATTTTAATATAAACAAAAAAATATCTTAGAAATTTAATAGTAGTAAGAGTGTGAACTCACGGGAAAAACTTTTTTGTGCATTTTGGAATTCCTTAAAATGTGTTTTCAGTGTATAGATGGTACTGCGCGGCTGCTTAAAAGAATCTACCCAGATCAACCTATCCTTAGCAATCGCTAGGATTTTGCTTACTCGGCGAAACATATGTACACAGCGTAAGGTTACAGGCTTATGTTAATTAATTTCTCATTTAAATATTTACATATACCACTAAACCGAAGCTATCGTTAATTTGAATCTCCGTGCTATTAAGAAGTATAAAAGCACCTTAATACGTAATCGTATGACATAGAGATACAACTTATGCTAGAGCTCGCAACTGTTATATCTGAGCGGCCTAATCAAAGCCCTTGACACCGTTGTTCTTCTGAACTGTATAAAAGGTCTAAACCCAATGTTAATATGAGAAACTAAGTAATTTGTGTATGGTATCGTAAGTGATCCTGGGGATGTTGTGTATTATGAGTTATAAGCAATATGATTCTGACTACGTTCCTATACACTTCCACTGAGGTATTTCGTAATACATGTTAAGGGCACTACGAATCCAGCGTCGTATCTACGAGTCCTTATTGCTTTCCATTTTTCTTAAAAGTGTATCCCAGAAATACTAACACACACGAATATGTAACGGCTCGTATAGGAACTTTATTGTCAAAGTGTACATTGAATTCTAATAAATATATCTATATGTAATCACGATCATCAGAATTGGTGCCAGACGTTTTTGGTACGTGATATATTCAAGTTAATATGATTCATTATTTGAAATGAAGGATTCCATATAAATTTTTGAAGTGGATAACCAGCAAGTTTGTCTTACTAAACAAGCAAATTAATGTGCAGTAAACGAAGATAAGCGATTTATTACGTTGAAAGAAATTGATATTTTAAATGAAAAGCAAAAAGAGCAAGAGTATGAAACTGAAAAGTTGCAAGATGAAGTAGACGTATTGAGTTTTGAAATTAAAGTACTAAGAAATGCCAAAGATTTATAGAAATTAGTCATAGATATTAGAATCATAGAAATGACAATGTGTGAATAAGCTCTTCTCATTTTCTAAAATTTGTATATGCAGCGTTCAGACAAATAAAATAAAAATTTCAATATCTTACATAAATTGTTAAATTCCTTATAAATTTCTATTAACCTTTATTATGTTTCTAAAATGAATTTTATATAAACTNTTAAACATTAATTTGATAGTTATAATAATAATACTAATGTTAATAATAATAACAATAATAGTAACAAGAATAGTAATGATAACAGTAATAGTAATAGTTATAATCATAATAATAGTAATATTATTAATAATAACAGTAATAATAATAACAATAAAGAAGATAATAATAATAATAATAATCAATATATTTTCATATTAACTATTTAAATTTGGTGTTCTGATGTTGACTGGCCTATTCGATTTCTAATTGACTTGAACAATTACCTAAGGGTAAACTTAAATGACGCCTCTCACTTTATCAGTGTTTTAAAAATGTACAGTCGTACTGGATTTTGAAGTGAGTGACGCAGTGTCATGAAATACGTACTGCTTTGTCCGCCTGCAGGTGTGTGTCGATTCGACCGAGCGTGTCTCTCTGGTAATGTGGAGTTACGGTATACGCGCGTAGCCAAGCGCGCGTTCATGCACTGCACACACCAATACATATATAGGTATACGTTACATCAGTTTGGACAAGAAATGAGTGCGCACGGCGCAGACCGTTACTGTATATCTATCATCTCGAGTCGAGTTGTGCTTGGCAGCCGACTCGCGCAGCACTCGCTTTGTCATAGTCATTGCGTGGCTCTGTAGCGAAAATAAAAAATCTCAAATACCTCAAAGGTTAAACATCTTAAAATATCTCTGTAGTAAATTCGCTTGCCTTGACCGGTGATTATCTTCCTTTAGCGAATTTACCACCTTCATTAAATTATTTGTTAGTGCACTTGGTGAAATATTTTGTTTGTTAATTACAATGCGTTTAGTTATAAGTTAGTTATGCGTTTGTTTGAATTACTGTGATTCTCATGCGTGCGTGCTTATTCGTATATTTCATTACGTTTTTTCAGTTTTGTAGTTCTTAATAAAAAGGCTTCATGCCTTTTTTCCCTTCCAATTCTGTGTTGTTATTTATAGTTTAGTACCCAGTGAAGTGTTGAATATAATTATTTGTATGCAATTGAATTCAGTGCATCATAATGATAACAGTGACCAAACGCGATATTTTCCTACTATGCACAACAACGCACACACATTCATACATCAACGTCAGCAGTTTGTTTCATTTCAAGTATAAATTGCAACATTTCCCCTTTTTTATACGGCGGCCGAGACACCGACGGCAAAGCAAGCGAATTAAACAAAAAATGCAGCTCAAAGTTGGTATCACAAGATTCTAACGATCGTTATGAAAACATTAAAAATAAGATTAAAGACAGAATTTTGAACAACAATTTTAATAGAAAATTTAGGCATAGAGTTGTGTATGGCCATAAACATGAAAAAAAAAAAATTAAAACGTAATAGCAAAGTAATAGCCAAAGATTTAAAGATCTATATTCAGAACCCCGAACTTATGTTAAGATTAAGCGAACAGTTTAAAATAGAGATTAGACTTATAGTCATATGTAGAAGTAGTAATAATATTGAAGATTTATAAAATTTTAACAATTAAAGGATGAAAAAAAGTTAACTTAGTTTTTGTAATCAAGAGTGTCATTATTGATTTAATCAAACACATGGTGCAAACAATACAATAAATGAGAAACTAAACATAAAACGCCTAAAATCAAAGACCACCGCTGTAGATAACATTAGAGATGATAGAAAAATTTTTGTGGACCATGATTTAAAACGTATAAAAACTCATAACGTAAATTTTATACGTTTTCTGAATGAGAACACATCCACAAAATATTATTTTTTTAAAATTGAGAATGAGTTTATTTAAACTTTAAGTGATATTAATAGCTTGCACACAAAAAATATTTCTAGCAAAAATAATAATAAAATACATTTAAACGTTAAAGATCGAAATATGTCAAAGAGAACTGTTGAAATTTTCGATACTATGGCTTAGCCAGAAAAAATTGAAATTGACGTAGACAAATTTGAAACTCAGACAATAACGATGTTTAGTAAACCTTGTGTAAATATACAGAGCATTCTGAGTCATGTTGCTAGAACATAACAAAATATTAAAGATTTTTATAAAGACTCTCGTATAAACTTGATATTCCTGGAAGAAATAAAAATAACTAAAACATATTGAATATCAGATAAAAAATCCAGAAATGGTCTCACTAGACTAAATAAAAATGAAACAGGTGATAACTCTAGAGATAAGGTCACTCTCATGAAAAATAAATTATGAAATTTAAAAAAAATCTTAAAAATGAAAAATGGCACAAATAGAAAATGAAAATTGTTGAGTCAACAGGTTGTCAGTGTCAAGTAAATCATCCAACTAAAGGAATTCGTAAGGTGTCTATCATACAAATCCAACAGTTTTATGCAATTGGAAGAAAAAGTATAGAAAAGTTCTAAACATAAACAAATAAGAAATTTGAAATCAACTAAGTTCAAAAAAGTCAGAAAAATCAAATTTTGAGTTTCCAATTTATTCGAATACAAAAAAAAATCAAAAAGAAAAAATATCAAGTATTGTCTTTAAGTCAGAAAGAAAAATTGTGGATAACTAGAAATGAATTGTATTTTTGTATCATAAAATTTAAACATAGATTAAATAGATAACATAGATAAGTTGAATAATAGATTACAAGGGAAACCAATATGGTATAAGCAATTTGTAAATAACTGTATAGAGCATTGAGTAAGAATAAAAAATCTCAGAATGTAGATTTTTAAGAACTAATTGCCAGTAGTATGATAGACTTAGCTTCAAAACCATTAAAATTTCAGGAAATTAATAGTGACACGAAAGAATTATTATTACTTGTTTTTTGTGCTTATAACAAATTGTAATACTTTTAAATACCTAACAACTTCAGCAAAGGCTCCTTAAAAAATAGTAAAGAGGCTTAAACAGGTTTTTTGTGCCTAGAAGAAAAAACTCAAAATTGTACGGAAAAAGATGAATAAACAAAATTTACTCGATTCTCAAATAAAAAGAAAAAGCCACGTTAAGCTCCGATCGGTTAAGTCGTTTTCTCGCAAATTGCAAAAAATTATCGTTTCAGCCATTCTTAAAAATTAAATAACTCGCGTTCTAATAAATGTTAAGAGTTTGAATTTAGACACAAAGTAGGTATCATAGCTCTTAACATACCCACAACAAACTGAGTAAGCCAACACCACCTCACTACCCATCCAAGTGTGGTGAGCGTGAAGGACCACTTTTTTAACATTAATGTTTAACATAGTTGCTCGTGGTTAAATGAAACAACATTTAAAGATTTTATAGATGAACTCTTGACGAACAAGAGTATTTTTGAAAAATGAAGCTACGTTGCACCAAAACTTTTTTATGGCCACTTTACGAAAAGACCTTTTTTTAGTTTTCTTGGGGAGGGGGTCCGAAATAACGACGGTTCACTTCAATTTTGTAGTAAAACTATGACTGCTTATTCCAGTGACGTGTATTCCGATGACAGCAATATTTCAGTGCAACGACTGTTCATTATTTTGACAGCCAATCACAGAGCAGTATGCCAGCAGTTTACCTATGTAAAGAAAGATAAAAAAAGATAAGTAACACCAAAATTTCTTTCTCTTTTTCTTATGCGATAAGAGCTTGACATGGGAGAAGTAGCCTACATGTGTATCTTAATAATTGGTTGAAAAACACTAAATCCAATCCTATTTGATTATAAGTCATTAGAAAGCCACAAACTTCTCCCGCCGAACCCTTCTTAAGTGACAACATCAGTGGGTAAAAATTTTGTGTAAAAGGGGCCCGTACGGGCAAGAAAATCCAGTTTTCCATCGGGTTCCTACCTCTAGTGATTATCCTAAAGAGTTAGAGCCTTGCTCCCACATGTATAAAACCTGACATCCAATAAAAATAAGTGTTCAAATTTATCTTTCATTTTATACCTCGATATCGTTGTGCGCAAGTATCCAGTGTGTGATACTGGTACTCGCGCGCAGTTGTACAAACCGCCATCGGTCCGGGCAACATTGCTTACGTTAGGTACCATTTAACCTTAAATGGTAAATTCAGTAGTGCAGTGGCTATATCTCCTACCTCACGGTCTACCACAAAAAAGTGTTTATTTTTTCCTCCAGCGTTAAACTACGTAGGCAGAACCCGTTTTTGCTACTGTCATCACAAGCAACGCACATCTGAAGTTGTTTGACAGTCAAGTTAAAGCAAGTCCTCGCGTTCTCTTTGCTATACTATAGAGTTTCCCTAAGTTACCTGGCCATTTGCAAACCTGGGTTGTTCGTTGGCTGAAAGATGTATTTCAAAGCGTTGAGGTGGCTCCGTACCACTACACAGAATACAAATTATGTCAATTTATAAAGTTGCCTGATTTAAAATAATACTAAAGGGATAGTGTAATTAACAGATAAGTATAATATTTTGTAAGAGTTAATAATAAAATTTTAATTTATTTGCTTATTTTTATTGCACTAAACCTTAAATAATTATATAATTTGTTCTTAAGTAAGTAAAAAAACTATGTTACATNATGATTTAAAGATAGTAGACGTAACTTTTGCATGATATCTGCAATACACGCTTACTATTTAAAAATGAATTAAAAACTGTAGGAGAAAATTTCCGTCAATTGCTTTCTGTTATAAAAAATAATTATAGAAGTATGGTTATATGGGGTACTATAAGGTAATCATTTATTTGGAGCTCTTTTTATATTTCAAAATTAAATACAAACATTTGTTCGGTTAATGAATATTTTTCTAAATTACTTTTAGAAATTGGAAAGGAAAGAACAAAATCGTTTAAGATTTCTAAAAAATAGAAAGTCAATGATGTATGTTTAAAAATATTCAGTAAAAACAATAAATTTTTTTTTAAATAGTGTAGTTCTGACTGCTTATAATAAGTAGACGATTTTTTTAAATAACAAAATTTTGAATCTAATAAGAAAAAATACCATGACTTATTATAGCATAGATGATGCCGCATACAATGGTGTCGATAAATCGGATAATCTCATTTACATAAATCTTCCTATTGAAGTACTAAACAATGATAGTAAAGGTTTGCTACCTCATGAACTAAATTTAAAAGTTGGAGCATGAGTTATGTTAATAAGAAATTTAAGTATAGCTGACGGCTTATTCAATATATTGAAGCTTAAGTAATAACAGGAGGAAAACTTGAAAACAAAGTCGTAATATTGAAAATTATTTTAAATGCAAGTTATACTTCGTTGTAACTTTTCATACTTTACAAAAAGCAATTTTATTTAGCCTTAGCATTCGCTATGACAATTAACAAATCTCAAGGGCAAAGTTTCGATAAAGTAGGTTTAGACTTAATAAGCTTTTTTTTCTCATGAACAACTATATCTGTCGTTATCAAGGTGCAAAACTAAAGAAGGAATATTTATGCAAATGAAACGTGAAAAGAATTTGGAAATAAAGAACGTTGCTTGGGAAGAAGTTTTCGGAAGTACACTTTTGGAAAAAAAAAAAAAAAAAAAAAAATAAGGAATTAAAAGTCATCATGACAATTCTAACAACATTATTTAGCATTAGTTAATGACATGATATGTTAATCCTTTATTGTGTTATAGGTTTGTTGAAAATTTTTAAGCTCAATTTTGAACCAGGATGAATATTCAGATTATTTTTTGAAATACAATTAGTCATTCAATTTTCGTTAGCAAAATTAGTTTATTTATATACTTACTTCAAATATGTATTAAATAACAATAATTTAAAACAAAGAAATTTTTTTCTTGAATATGCTAGCATGATTTGTTAGTCCTGTCAGTTTAATATAACACAAAAAAATATTTTGAGATCATTAGAATCAGAACGAGAGTAAATAGTTACAATAATACGTTTAGAAAAAGATAGAAATCAATAAATAAAAAAGTTAAAATAAAGGATTTAAAAACACATTCGATTGGATTGCTCGGAGAAAAAAATGATTAACAAATTATGCTAGCAGATTCATGAAAAAAGTTGACAGGAATATAGAGGATCGAAAAGAGTTGAGCATAGAAGAATTTAAAAAGATATTGCAAGATTAAAGTTAAGAAAATCGCCAGGAAATAACAAATTAGTTAATAAAATATTGAAGTCTATCTCGAAAGATGTAGAAGTAGCTCTATGGGATTTTATCAAAAAAATTTGTAGGAAAAGTAGTTAGCCAAAGTAGTGGAAGAGAGAGGTAATACGTCTGATGTATAAAAAAATGTGACAAGGTGACTTACAGAGAAGTATTGATGGGTAACGTTAACCTGTACAGCTTACAAAATACATACATAGATGTTGAGTAAAATTCTTCAGATAAATATGGAAGGAAACTTAGCAGAGAGATAGTTTAGTTTTAGAGAAGAAAGATGAGTGATAGAAACTGTACCTACTTTGAAATACGCAGTAGAAGAGTATTTGAGCTAACAAAAAAGGGAGGTTTTCTCGTACTTAATAGATGTTAGGGAAGCACTGAGTCAAGTTAATATGGGTGCACTACAGAAAAAATTACGAGGTATAAAGTTGAGTAAGAATTAATCAATAAGATTATTGATGCACATCAAAAACGAGAAATGTTTTTATACTAGGTGAAAAAACATCATAATAATTCTGGATGGAGACAGGAGTGAGACAAAGCTGCCCAATGAAAAAGACGTTAAATATTGTAATAAGCTTTAATTGCTGAGAGTAAAAAATGAGGAAAGGGCATGTAGAAGAATGTAGAGTAGGCAATGAGAAAGTATGGAGCTTGTTATACGCAGATGATTATGTTCTAATTGTAGGTAGAGAAAAAGAGAATTAGAAAATGTTACAAAGATTCAGAAAATATGCTGTACAAAAGGAAACGATAATAAGCGGTATAGAAACATAAACCTTTATTAGCGAGACAAAAAAGAATAGATAGAAGTTTGAGATGGGAACAAAAATAGAAGAAATTGATATAAATTGGATGGTTAGGATTATAATACAAAGAAACGGTTGTAAAAAGCGGTATTCAGAAAAGAGAAAGAAGTAAATGGTAATAGCTATGGATGATGCGTGGAATATACAAAAAAAAGAATGTCTAATAACAGCTAAAAAAAAAAAATTAAGTTATGAATGACATTAGTATGAAGCATAACATTATAGCAGAACTATGAGGTAGGTATTGATATAAGAGACTAAAAAGTGTACAAAGAAAATATGGAAAGTGGTTATTAAAGTTTAATGATAACTTACCAAACTATGTAACCAAGAAAGAACGTAAAATAAAAAAAGGCAGATTGTAAGCTAAAAAGAGCTTAAAATTCTGGAGGAAAAGTTAAAGATGCGAAAATGAAACTTGTAAAAGAAGGTATCAGAGAAAAAAAATGAATTTGGAAATTCAAAGTGATCAGTGATCCGTTGGGGGTGAAATGTGAGAAAATAAATAAATACAATTAAAGTGTATTTAAATTTTCTTGCGTTGATTTATTGATGCGCAACGTTTCGCTGACAATATGCGTCAGCCTCATCAGGCTACAAAATTAAAATTAAAAACACACAATGAGTGATCTGGAAGGCTCAAACACAAAATACAATCAGAGTCAGACTAAAAAGACACAAATATAGTAATCATAACAGAAGCACTACAAACACCTACCCTCTCTGCAAAATTGGCATACCATACATTGACAATAATTTTGAAAAAATTTCAACCATGTTAAAACCCTACAATATTCACANAAGAAAAAAAAAAAAGAAAAAAACAATAATTGAAGTAACTGTTCGAGCCTTTTTATACGCTCAACTTCACACAAAAGTAGACATCTCAGTATGTGTCAGTATGACATATTAAAACTGTTTTCATCGTGTAGCACTCACTGACCCTATGTTATGCAAACTTATAAAATACTTGTCTCTTAACCACATTAACTCGTATTAAAAATTAAAAATAACGTTATTTACTGAATTACAGTTTTAATTATAAATGGTTTATTATGTAGTAGGATAGTATAAATATGTTCTCACGGACGTAAATTAAAAGTTTGACCATTTACTTATTAACTTTGTGTGATGTAAATCATACCTTTTTTGTGATTGCTTTTATTCAACGAAATATAAAATTTATCTACAGTATTATTACTACCTTAAGTTCTAAGGACGCCAACTCTTTTAGAGTAATTTTAAGATTTTAAGCTTTTTCATACTAAATAATAATTAAAAGCGATGTAAGAGGTAGAATGTAAAGTTCCGTTTTATTTTAAGAGCTATCGCACAATCAGTGGTTGTTTGAGCTTGTTATCTTTTTGGCTAAAAAACAGACCACTTACTGCGTACTTAACGATGTTACACTGCTGGTAGTAGTTACATTGTATTAAAAATCTGAAAAATGCATAAACTAATACTTTCAATAAATTAAAAATATGTTTTGGTTTTACTTACATAAAATTTTTGCAAATAAAGTTTATAACACCAAAAAAAATACTCATTCATGTGCTAACTGAAGTTTTGACCCTTGAGACTTATTATATTATGCCTTGAGATAAACAACAAATAATAAAAACGCTAGAAATGTTGTATAGGGTTGGCTAAGAAGTTTTGTCGAATTGATACCGACAAATAAGAAATCTTAGTGAAAAAGCCTTGAAAGTTAGTATATTTAAATTCAGATACATTACACTTCTAAAAATGCTTAATATCTCATCAGATCGACCTTTTTTTAAACTAATGCATTTATATGAATTTTCAAATATAAAACGTTTGTATTTTAGAATTTTACAAAAAGTACTATTAGGCCACATTTTACAGATTAAATTAAGCATTTGTTTTTCTTATATAAAATGTAGTTATATAAAAAATGGTATGAATCTAGTATTTATGTAGTGAAGATAATTTCATCTGCAACACTTACGCTAGTTTACTCAAGGGAGAAGTGATTATTTAAATACTTACATTTATATTTTAGGGTTCCAAATGGAAGACACATTATTTTCATGGTTTCTTATAACAGAGCTACATGTTTGGTTGTTGATGTTGCAAGTTATGCAAAACAGTGAAGATGGACTTAAACTTCGGAATTATATAGTTCAAGCAATGTGGGATGATTTCAATATTCGGGCAAAAAAATTGGGGGTAAGTAGATTCTCATTATTATAAGCAATAATATTACTTCGTCTTTGAAAGAATATAATCTTGATGAGTATTGATTAAATTTTAGAAGTTATTGGATGAGTAATTGAGTTTTTAAAAGCAGACTCTCAGAATATTACAGTAGTTGAAATAACCATACTGGCCTAGACATCAGACAGAAAAAAGGAGATTAAATCGTTTTCTTTGCCTCGATCCACTTCCTCTGCCGAAACTAGTTCATTTCCATTCATATAACGTGCCCTAAATTTGTTACAACATTAACCCTCTACTTCATTTATTTTATCATTAGTAAAGTAAGAAAATTGATTTTATTCAGTTTTTTCGTAATATCTTCTCTTTGATACATAAATCAGTACATGCCATCGATGAAAGTTTGCAAAAAATTAATATATCCATACAAAATGCGTAGCGATGTCTTACATGTCATTAACTTGCAAATAGTGTTTAAAGTTGAAAAAGCTCGTCTTTTTTAACATTTAATATTTATAAACTAAAATCATTTGCAAGCTTGAAATTCGTATAAATTAACTATATTACTAATATATTAACAATTGTAACAAATTTAAAGACCATGGCTTTTGAACTTCTTAAATTCTTGGAGATCGAATAGGGGTAAGCAAAAAAGTAATTTTAAATAAAGTACAGACAGAAAAAGAAAAAAACCAAAAAGCTTGAAGACTTTACGTTCAGCTGTAAATACAAGTGTACGGAAACAGAAAATTATTTAGTATATTTAAAAATAAAAACTGATTTAAAAGACAGGAAGTTGGTCACTAGGTTTTGTTGAGGTAATGAATGCAAAGGCAAAGAATATTGAAAAGAAAAGGAAGATATGCAATGACGATTTTGCAATGAAGTAAAGAATCATGGAAACGTATTAGAGGAATGTAGAAAAACCAGCCATGGAAACAGAATTAAGAAAATACTAAAGAAATACTGAGAAGAGTAGTTGAAAAAAGAAAATAAACAAAAAAAAACTAATTTAGAAAAAAAGGATTGGAATTGCAGATATAAAGTGTGAAAGTGAAGTAAGTATAAGAGGAAGGTGTACAACAAAGTGTAGTATTATATTGTTTAAAACTATATGGACTAAAAGAAAGTTAAATTATATTGAAATTCATGTATTATAGTGCAAAATTTATCAAATGCTATTAAAGTTTACAAAATTACGATGAATCTTTTCTACTAGCTATTTTGAATACTAGTCTTAGATTTGTTCAAATTTCAATACTGATCTCATTGTTGGACTCTTTATAATTGTAGATAATGAACATTGGAATATATATGAAAAAATCTCACTGATAGAAATCTAATTTTTGAAGTTTTCGTTTTATTATATAAAATGTAAGCTCTTTTATTTCAGAAAGGACGGAAAGAAAAAAAAAAAAGAAAAAAACAAAAAAGCTCTACTCACATAAATCCGGAGATGTCACTGCCGAGTGCAACGGAGNAAGATTTAAAATTTCAAATGGCTCTAAAAGGTATACAAGCAACATTGATATATTTATCATCGTATTGATTGGCGCATTTGTGGATAGCGGCACTTTTATATCAGCACTCTTTAAAACCATCCATACCCTTTTAGATAACAAATATACTAAAGACTCATGACCAAAATTAACGTATTTTCTATTTCAAGAAAATTTCTTAAGAAATAAGTAAGAATGAGAAAAATATCCTCCCTGGGTGCGGATCGAACACACAACCTCCTGTTTATAAGACAGTTGCTCTACCACTTGAGCTACCGTGAAGCCGTACATTAACTTGTACCGTAGATTTAATCTGACTTAAGAAATTATGAATCGAGTTGTATTCAATTAAGTAAAAGCCAATAC
The DNA here is from genome assembly GCF_000648655.2 of Copidosoma floridanum. The sequence continues at coordinate 158,315 of NW_019379573.1, forward strand.
ATGACTTATTTATCTGAATTTTCTGAAGCTTTATTATTATAGCGTTGGAGGCTTACTCTATACTATGTGTGTTGATAGTTATTATTTATGTGACAACGCTGATCAGGGCCATTACAATGTTAGCTTTATAAAAATGTTTAAGGCTTTTGCATGAAAGACAATAAACATGAGTGATTTATTCTGATTTTTTGAAAATAAAATGATTTCGGACTTTAGAAACGTCTCATGTTATTAGAATTCAATCTGCTCCGTACTTCTCAGTATACACTAGGACCTTCGTTCGTAGAGGTGAGACCAACTTCGATATATGCATACCTCTTAGACATTTTCAAGCTTTGCGTGAAATTAAGAAGTAAATAAGATACTAGCCTTATATCGACTGAGGGTACAGAATTTCTGGCTACGTCACAAAAGGGGACAAACAGACTTCTGTGCTATTCTGGTTCTTCATCTCAGAGGTAGCTTGTGTACAGATTCAGACAAACCAATTCTTGTCATAAACCTAGCTAAGGACTTTTTTAAAAGTAAAATTAGTGAATAATATGTTATGGACAAAAATTCGTACTATGGCGACAGAAGATAGTGAATTTCCTATCCATCAGAGCGATGTTATTGCTCCTCAAATACTGATACAGGCCTGCATCGCAATAACAAGAAGTCAAGAGACATGGAACCTCCACTGCCCGAAGTCTTACATAAATCCTACCCCTGGAATTCCTGTAAACGTCCCAGATATGTTTGCCTCTTCAGAGGAGCCAGGAGTGTAAAAGTACTATAATTTTCTCGGAGCAGTTGCTCCATGGCTAGTATCAGACTTTGGAAGGCCTTTCTCAGCATTTAGACGTTAATTTCTGAAAGTAACTCCAACAAGATTTTATTCAGGACTCTTTTTTTCTAAATCTGCACAAGCCAAGTTTATCAAGGCATTAGGATCCCCCTGAATACTATTTCCAGGAGCCAAGTAAACGTTTTGGAAATCACTTGTCAGCTAGGGCATGACTCGCTAACTTTGTCAGCCTTCTTACAATCTAAGAAGGTGCTTTTTAGTGATCATACTGTCACTACGATTGTTTTAGATCGTCGGATCCGTCTTCTAGTTAAGCACTTAAGTATCAGGCTAGATCCAGAAAGTTCCTTGATTTTCTTTGTATTTGTACGTAGTGGTTTGTAACCCTTAATCTTATGTATGTGTTGCAGTCATAGATTATGCATGTCTGTGTAAGTCAATGAATTCTTTCAAAGTACGGAAATGAATAAATCTACCTTCCAAGTTTTTCAATTGCAATTTCAACACTGTCGATTGTTATACAAAAATAAATACAGTTAAAATATTTGTCTGTCAGAGAAATAAAGCACTGAGCACGATGAAAATTTAGAAAATTTGAACAGTAAGATGAACTATAATATGATTTTGCGCGTTCAAGTTAGAGTACCATCAATCTTTCTGACCAAAATTAAAAAATTTAAACTTTAAAGTATGCAGTTTGCATAAAGAATATGCATTTTATAATTGCGTTTTAAATTAACCGTAAATTATAAGTTTAAAATGTGGTTAATAGTATTAGAAATAAGTTCAAAATCGTTACTTTAGGGTTTCTGGGGTCGCAAAACACAAACATCGCTGCGTGTATAGACTTTAAAGTACCTTGTACCCAGAGTAAACGGTATCCGCATCGTCTCTGTTAATCGCTGTTATTATAACGTCATTCATACTAAAACTTTGTACAGTTCTTCAATTATTCATTTTCATGTTATAAGAGAAGAGTGGATTCAAACATTATATCGAGTAGTTTGTTTGTAGAACTTGTTCATTTGTAGAGATGCATGTATATTTTATCATAGAAAAAAAATAAAAAATCATGTTAAAGAGTAACCTACAGCCAACTACTAAGATCTTATACTATGTCTTATCTTTACTGTAACTTGCAATAACAAAATTCCATCTTGTACATAACTCATGCAGAAAGTGTGTAGAAATAGATGAAGTTTACTAATGTGAAAGTGAAAAACCTCTTGTTAATATGCTTGGAATAAATAAATTGTAGAAACAAAAGTCAACTCAAAATAAAGGTTATACATCAATTCTTACAGGCTCTTGTTGGTAATGAATAAATGATTTATAATTTTGCAGTACCAAGCAATTGTTTAGATATCATAGTATCAACAGTAAAATGATTATTAAAATAAAATAACTCTTTAAGAACATTTTGTGTAAACCTTGTCAATAACCACTATCATTACTCCATGTACTTTAGTAGAAAAATAAAGGTGTCGTAACTTGCTTTCATAATTATTTTATGTATGCAATTTCATAATTTTTCAAATATTTATGAAGTTAAAACTATTACTTAATTTTCAAGTTCGTACTATGTTATATTTATTTCGCAATCATCTTTTTCTCGTATACAATAATTCCCTGTTTTGACATACACACTAGAAATTTGGTCCATAAATAATTAATGTGTAATGTAAAGGCAGAAATCATTTGATTTTTCGCTTATTTTTGAATACAATAAAGCTGCATCTACTACGCATGCTCACACAGGTAAAGCTGTCACACTCATTCCAGCTCTCAAGTGAAACATTACTTCACAGACACCTAACAGTTATCCTACAGTAATTTTTCACGTTTACAAATATTTTGCTTGGTCTTAAAAAAATCTATGAGTCAACATTAACGAGCCATTAAAAGCTATCACGTCGAAAAAATTCTTTTATATCAAGAGCAATATTTTCAAACAAAGATTGCTTAAAAGGCTATAGCGGGTGAGATAGTCGAAATTTTTTCATCCTGGATATTTACTATTTATAAGCTGTTTGGAAGGACATATTATAATATCGCTTTAGCCAAATTGTAAGTTTTTTGAGAGGTGACAGAATGCTGCTGTCGTAAAAAACGAGTTTTTTTGAAAAACTTTCTTTGGCCTTACTGTAAGCTCTAAAAAATTTGAAAAATTTCAGAACGTTAGTTTGTGAGTAAGAAACATAGGTTTTTTAGAAATTTTTGGGATTTACATTAAATCCAAAAAAAATTTATAAAAATTCTAACGATTTCTTATAGTACAAAGATCATATCAGCTAAAATCAAAAGCAACAATTTTGTGTTTTTTTTCTGTTCTATCGAATAGTGAAATTGTTTTTTGCATTTTTAGTCTTGAAGATAGTCAAAATAAATAGAAAAATGTTAATGAAAAAAGATCTTTATAGGTTTTTAGCATATAAGCTCAAAAGTTCATATTTTAAAAGGTGCTCAATCGTCAAAAACTCTTTCAGATGACTGTACAAGTATAAAAAGTTTTAACACAAGAGACTCATTCGTTAAACAAATTAATTTTGTGAAATTTTTGCATTTCCATTTTAATGTAAAATAATAAAAACACGTATACAGATTTTCTGAGTGCTATATGTATTGTTATGTGTAAGTATGTATAGATTGTATGGATTTTTCATAGATTCAGAGTCTAATGTACATACACATACATTGATACATACACACATTTGTATACACAAAGATTTCAACTACAGAATGTTTTATGGATTTTGCCGAAAAACATGAAAAGTTGAATACTTTTTTTACAATTTAAAAAGGAAACATATCTTCTACTAGCAGTTAAATCTGTTACCTTTTCTGTAATCAATAAAATTTTCCACGCAAATGTCCAACGTAGACGTCTAACTCTAATTCATTAGCAAATATCATAGAGATATTAGAATAGAGGAGACGGCAAGAGGGCAGGAACAAGGGACTTTCTTTTCTCTCACTCTTTGGACGACCGTAAGACACAGGGTTCAATAGGCGTCGCGTTCTCTATTCTAATATCTCTTTAGCAACTGTACTTAAAATTTCTGTTTGAAACGTGCCTTAAGGATTAGACCTATGAATATGGAATACTTAGATAAAGGCCACTCGCTGCTGACAGCGCTACGGAATAATAAAAATCAGATGATTATGGCAGCAATGTCAATGGTATATAACAATAATAAAAATATGACAGGAGGTCTACTTTTGCAATTGCAAGACTTTCTAAGAACTTAAAGCGTGGATTTATTCATAACAGTACTTTCAAAGGATTCATTGACTTACACAGACATACATAATGTATAACTGCAACTCGTACATAAGCTTAAAGGTTACAAACCACTACGTACAATTACAAAGAAAAGCAAGGGACTTCCGGAATCTAGCTTGGTACTTGAGTGCTAAAGGTTTTCAGCAATTAGTTTTTTTAAGCTTTATGGAATAAGGCATACAAGTTTCTGTGGTCTACTTATTTAGATATACTGGTCTCAAGAATTCAAAAAAATGCTAAACGTTAATGTACTGTTAGAATATTTTAAATAAAATAATGTATCCAATAATGGGGATGAAATGAAATACTCTTAATGAAAATTCCGCGCTAAAATAAATAGAACAGTCTTACATGGTATACATTTTTTTTGTAAATATATATATTATCACTTAACAAATTCTAAAAAAGATGTAATAATTAATAATTGTAGGGGTCAGCACGTGAAGCATCTAGAGGGTAGGGCCCTACTTCTGTATATATATAGTAGTGGGCCTCTGCAGGCTCTTCGTGTCAGCTTCCTAACAGAACATAGTGTGAATTGTATAGAAATGTCAATTTAATCTCATTGCAATAGTTGTTACTATATGTATAATATACATAACAAGGTATTACAGTTTTGTCTATAGCTTGTCTATTGTCTATAGCTTTTATTCTAGGTTAAAGCAAATTACAAGGTGCCTTGCAGGGCACAACGTCTAGTAGCGTCGGTAGACGACAAGGAACTGTGCGGCTGTGCGAGCTAACGTGTGTGCGGCGAAACGGTCAAGAAGAGGGAAAAAGAGAGAAGACGCGGCATATGAAAGAGAAATCTCTACACACACACACACATGTGGGGCTGACGCCCCCTTGTGCGCTCCGCGCGCCAACCCCCCACTAACAGATTTTGTTCACAAAATAACAACATTACTCGTGTATTTATCAATGCAGGCTGAAAATTAGTTAACATACGAATAGTTAGTTAGAATACGTGACTCACAAAGGAGTTGATAAAACATATGATTAACTTAACATAATTAAATTAACAAAAATATTAATTTTCCAATAGTATTTTGAAATAATGTTAGAGAGGATCTTCCACCACACGAATTAAAATTAAAAGTAAATGTTGTAGTAGTGTTAATAAGAACTTTAGGTATACATCCATCCATGACATCCATCAAAATAACAATCTTATTGTTATAGGTAGGTGAAAACATTTACATAATTTATCTTCTGATGCTAAAATTTAGATAATCTGTCAAAGAGCGCGGGTATCTTGCACTAGGACGTTTCTTAGGGTACATGTATAAATCAAAATTTTTCGGAAGCACCGAGTTTAAAACTATAGTAACACCACATTAGCCTGTTAATGGTTCATTGTAAGTGTGTTTTCAATAACTATTTTTTTTTTTTTAAATCAAATTTTTCTTTTAAAAATCAGTTTATGATCAGGTGGATTTCTTAGGTTTGTAATTTGATGCAAATGTTTCTACTTTTTAGCTAATGAATTTTTCTTTATAATTTTTGTCAGAGTTTCGATATACTCTTTGATAAGATTATTATTTATTTTTTAATTTTATTTTCGATCAGTAGCAATGTTATCATCATATCTTACTAATATATAAAGCAAAGGAGATAAAACAGTTGTCATCGCTAACTGCGAAAACTACTGAACTGATTTTGCTGAAATTTTGCATACTAATTCTTGATGATTCCATGATGGTTTTCGCATAGTTTTTTTCTTGAAAAAGTTTATAATAGTAGCGACGAATAAACTTAAAGTTTCGCTAAAATAATCTTGTTTTCCGCTTTAGTTCAGTAGGATCTGCTAGGTGGCATTAAGGTAAAATTGAAGCCACCCGCAATCTAACATAGTGAAGAGTAGTTATAACACGCCCCATCGAGTTATCGATTATCGTAGTCGTTCATCGGCAGTACACAAAGAACAAAATTGTTAGTCTTGCAGCTATATATCCCGGCTACCGATGACACTCTTTTTTCATGGGCAAGTGAAATAAATCGGTTTTTATCCCGGATCATCTAAATAACTGAGTGTCACAGAAAAATAGGCGTTAGGAACGTCAATGTCTCCTGGAATATACCAGGAGACGTGTCTAGCCAGAGCATAACGTGATCCAACACTTTAGTTTTGTGGCTGTTCAACCATCCGGCCTGGTACCATCAGAGAATTTTCTACTTAAAATGCAAGCCAGGGAAGACAGCCCTGGCTCTCGATAATCAAGGATAATAATAAGGAATAACTGGAAATTTCACCACTGGCCCTTTGCAGGGCCATTATAAGTATTTACGTTCCCTACTTAACCATCAATCTCATCGGTCCTTTTCAGGACCACCTTAGTTTAAATTACCTTGCCAACAAATAACCTTTTTAACCTCTGACACGTGTCGTGTATACAACTTTTGATACAGCGTGCGCGGGAAACGAGGTTTAGAGCTATCCAACGTATCACTGCAAAAAACTCGACGTACACACGCACTCGCTCAAGTGCGTAGCATGAGTTGTGAGTAGCGTGTGTCAATCGAGGTCCTAAGAGCCACAACAGGTGGCTCATAATCGAGTCCCTGCGCACGGCGTGTCGAAAAAAAACTTTTTACGTTTTTTCATATAATCAAATAAAATTCTTACATTCATTTTTCTATATTGGTTTAGTAATCATGAATTTTAGAAATATGATAGCAAATCGTAATCAGTGACCGCTAAAACCCCTATACCTAAAATAGTGCGAATTTTTTTGGGGCTTGAAAAAGTGTTTTTAGTGGTTCTGTAATAGAGGGGGGGGGGGTTTAACGTACAATGGGAGAAAAAAAACGAAACATATTTACTTCATCTTTTTGTTTAACGTGTTGCCAACAATTCTTTATAAATTTGAGTCTTTTCACAAATATTTATCAAAAAAAAGTTGCCAAGAAATATGGATTTTCAACCTTTAAAAAATAGGGGATGCAAACCTTATTGTCTGAATCATTATTGTTTTCCTTTTTTAAATGTCATAACTTCCATTTTACTTAACAAAAAATACGGAGATGGGGCGACTTATGCGAAAAAAGCCTGGAGTGATCTTTAGTGGTTTTCACCCCTTTACATCGCATATGGGCAGCCCAAAAAAATATGTGTCTAATATTTTTTTCTACTCTACTTGCATGCCGAGTTTCAGGAAAGTTGGTGATACACACTTGCTTGCCTTCCCTTGTGAGTATTAAGTAAAAGAAAAATTGAAACCTAGAGAATTGATGATTCTTTCCGATTTTGCTGAAAACTATCCGCTTGAAGTTTATAATGCTGCTCCAAGATTCTATCGGATTAATGACCACGCTACTATTAATAATACAGTCATATAAATATAAATTAGTTATGTGACTCTAATGCTTGTAGGTAAATTAAAAATTCATACGACCAATGGTATAGAAGCAAATGTTGATGCGTCTAAATATTTGTATGAAGATGTGTATATGCATAGATGGTGGCACTTTCAATACAATCACTCTATATCATCCATACATGCCCTTTTTTTTAAACATCAACTATACTTAAGATTCATAACATCAAAACATATTAATTCTTCTTCAAGAAAATTTTCTTAAGAAATAAGAAAGTATGAGAAGAATATCCTCCCCGGGAGCGGATCGAACACACAACATCCTGTTTACTAGACAGGTGCTCTACCACTTAAGGAGGTTTGGTAGTGTTAGCGGGGGGAAATCTCAGAGAGGCAAGGGGAGGGAGAGCGTGGGAAGTCTGGCAACGTTGTGAATTTTTTCGGCTGCTGGCACGTCGTCTACTGTTGTTGTCGTCTACTGCTGTTGTCGTCGTCTACTGATGACAGTGTACTTATTTATTTGGTTGAATTTTTTATAATTAAATTTTCAATTACAAAAGGAGTTTTTACTATTCATTACATTTCAAAGCGCGCGCCAAAAGCAGCGTTGCCAAGTCGTCTGCTGCGAGCACATTTTTTGCTGTTTTTTAATAGAAATTTGTGGTAGGGCTCTCTCAAACTTTGACAAAATATTATTTTGAAAATATTCTTTCATTTAAAAAAAAAAAAGCAAGTTCATTTAGCCGTTTTTTTTTTATGTGAAATTTAAGTGATTTCTCCATAAGCCTACATGTTAAAATATTGTTTTTTCAGGTCAATATATCTTGAAAACGGTGTGGTTAAACCCTTCAAAAATTTAGCTGTAATTTGATACTATTTTCCCAAACAACATATCGAAATTTCAAGAATTTTCATCATAAAAAATTATCACTACCGAACCTCCTTAAGCTACCCCGGAGCTGTACATTCACTCGCACCGTAAGTTTAGATAAGTTTCTCATTGTTAATATTTAGAGCTGTCTCTTACCAAATCCCGATAAAGTAGTTATGAGACTCTTATGCTTATCGGTAAATTAGAAATTCATACGACCAATGGTATACAAGCAAATGTTGATACGTTTAAATATTTTTATCAAGAGGTGCATATGCATGGATGGTGGCACTTTCAATACAAGCACTCTATATCCTCCATATATACCCTTTTTTTTCAATATTCACTATACTTAAGACTCATTATATCAAACCACATTAATTCTTCGTCAAGAAAACATCCTCCTTGGGTGTGGAACTGTATGTAAGATTTTTCATTCGATGAGTATTTATAGGTTGTGATTTTTTCAAAAATGAGAACAACGATTTAATTTTCTTTTCTTCGTCTTCACCATTAATGATGGGCTTCTTCTCCCCTTTGCAATCGCTCTTACCACTTTTCCACATTGTGAAGAACTGAGGGAAATATGTTGAGCAACCACTATTTACAACTTCTTTTCATCAGAGCTAGTGATATCTTCCCATTCCATTTGAAAATGCAATTTTTTTATTCTCTTAACATTGTGAATGGCACCCATAGATTTATACGAACCATTATGATGTGGGCATGCGCTTGTCAAAGATGGTAAGTCAAATGGTGGATAGTCTGACATATCAGTAACCGAAAAGTTAAATCGCTCGAGCCATTTTTCCTTTATCTCACCGATCACAAAAATATTTGAAGCATCGTTAAGATTGTCTCGAAGTACGTTACCAATTTCTGTATAGCTTATATCACCTGATTGCCAATCTAGTCCATGATAGGTGAGTTCAAGCTATAAATTCAGTTGTTTGTATTTATGACTTAATTTAAACCAAGAAAATGGTGGCTTGAAGAGAAAAACACATAGCTCAACATTTTCATTAAGCGAAAAAATTGCCAGCTCTTTTAACACATAATCATTACCAGGCTTTTTGAAGCCCTGTATGTCTACTACGTAGCACATCACGATAAAGGTTAACTTGAATGATTGATGTTAAAGTGTTTGAATCCTGAGACGAGTCTAGACAAGTTTTTTCTCGTCTCCACTCACAGAATTATATTTAACTATGCTATCGTGTGAAATTAGACAATAGGCAGCTGTTTCTGGTGGGAAATTATTTTTTGACTGAATGTTTAGAATTTCTTTCATCTTTAAGGCAGCTGGAAAATATGCAGATAAATTTTACCCATCGATTACCCTAAAACCTAGGCATTTTAGGAACTATGCGTTTTGACGTGTTAACACTTCGCTTGTCCGTTAACGACTGAGTGATTTTTCCCATGTTAGCTTGCTCATATACCCTCTACCAATTTTCTGCACATTATAAATAATACCCATACTTAATTTGATTGATTTAGGTGAAGTCTTACTATAATTTCTTCCCGAAAATTCTCCAAATTTACATTTTGATCAACTATATGCACTTAAAGATAATTTATAGTCTTCTCTGCAATAGGTAAGTAAATTACTTGTGATGGAACTTCAATGATTTTATAGCCTGGTAGAAATGCAGGAAAAAATTTATGAATCGTATAAACTTTATGTTGGTTAATATATACTCCAGTAGTTATGTTGCATTCAACTCGAAGTGCATTTCTTTGAAGTATCGTTACAGGTTGATCCGACTCATGAGTCATGTCTGATCTAAGTATACGTTTTGTGAAGCCCAATACTGACCCCAATGAGTCATGTGGTCGAAAATTAATCGGATCACTGATTAAGCTGCAAAGCGTATTATTGTTTGGTCTTAAACTTATTACGATATTTTTTGATGTCAGTGTATTGATAAGGTAAGTTTCAATGTCTTCGTTTTAGAATTACCTGTTGGTAGAGTAATAATCTCATCACCTACGTAAAGTTTATTATTACCCTCGTGAATGTGAGGTATAGAATTAAATGGAAATAGTTCTACTAATCCAACATAATTTCTATGCGGTGGAAGTTGAATTGGAGGAAAATATTGTGCTTCGAGAACAGACGATGAGCCAGTCAAATTCAAAGTGAATATCTCTCCCATGACGGTTAATAAACAAATGATATCTTAACGTATATTTATTGCTTATATAGCTTTGCAGTTCAGGTACTTAGATAAGAATCTGAGACATAGGTGACCACAGTTATATGAATTAAACTCTTGATATCTTTCGTAATTGTACCGAACGTAATCAACTTTGAGATACAAAATTAAATTTAAAGGGGGTTGAAGATTGCCAAAACTATCAAAATATGTAACATTATTCCCACGTTTTCTGTAGGCAACCCAGTTAGTGCTGGGACCGTCTTTATCATCTAGATTAATAACAGCTGATTCATTCGTAAGTAGACCGCTAGATGGCATATTATTCCTCATGTACACTTCTCGGAAATGCGGGATTTTCAAAATTTGTGCATATTTCATAATACCCTGATAAGTTAGCGCTCGATTAGGTAGTTTCACTTCAAACTTTTTTTTTCTAGTCCATGTCCTGGTTTCAAGTAAAGGCCCAATCCTTTTTTATGAGGTTTTAAAAAAAGACCTTTACCAAACAAAATTGCTTCGATTTTTCCATTATGCCTCACACTTTCTTCAAGCTGTTTTTTAGCTTTTTTGGCTTCATTAATTGCTTTATACACACCGCTCGCTCCATTAGCAATAACACCTATTGCACTTAGATCTGCGAACGCAAGGATAACATTAGATAAAAAACCACCAATTTTGATGGTATAGGTAGTGTACGANATATTCAATTTTTTCCGTTCAGTGAGCATGAAGTTGTAATAGCGCCAGACAAAGCACTCCCAATTCTATCATGATTTTTGATGATATAGTGTGCAAAAAGTAAGACAATGTGAAAGCATTTTTTTGTATGGGGAGACACTGAAACGTTGATTGTTTCTATCTATGTCAATCTTATGCACAAGTTCCAAAATATTTGGTTCGAGATAATGTTCATCTATTTACAATATTTAGTCAGGATGATATGAATTTAAAACCTATTTATCACGATCATGTATGTACGGACATGACTTTTGCAGAATTTAAAAACTTTTGCTTAAAATTTTGGAAAGACGGAAAACATAGATTTGTCGTGATAGATAAAGATAGAGATGCTGACAAGGGTTGAAATAGGAAAGGGTTTGATTGTTTCGCTATAAATATAACGCACACACCTTAAAATTATTTTAGTCTTTCAATATTCAGCAAACAGTCAACATGTCTTAATTTCGTCGAGGAAAAGAAGTTCTTTAACAGATTGAAAAGTCTAGAGAAGCTATAAGGCACAAGTATAGATTGTTAAAAAATGAAAGATCAAATTTCGACAAAGCCATCGATGGAACATTTAAACCAATCACTGATCCTCTTAGATAAATCATTAAAGAAAGCAAGAGAAATATTACTTCTCAAGTATCTATACCCCTAGTTGATCAAAATAAGTTAGAGAAATGCATACAGAAAAGAAAACGACATGCTCATAAATCTCCACTGTTACAGTCATTCATTATTTATGATAGTGACGCTGACGTTTCTAGTGATGATGCTACCATTATAGCCAAGCATACTTTCCAAACTCAAACGTCTCAAACATCTATGAGTCATAACACTGATGACGTCAAGGTTTTTTTGGATAGTACTTCAGGAGGCTACGCCACAGTAGTTGAGTATGATGACACCGAACATGATTCATCTAACGATATAAAGTTGTATCTTCAAATATTAGATCGAAATAAATTGGACCAATTAGATCAAATTTATGGTGTACGAAAGGAGGATGGAGTTTATATGCTAGGTAATTCAAAAATAAGTTTTGGTGATAGGCAAATTCAAATAAATGTTAAAAAATATACTACAACTGTTGGATTAATTGAGCTGCTTATTAAAAAACATATTGATAAAAATCTTATCACGAATGAAGATTTAATGAATTATCATCCTCTTTTGGAAACTTCAAGCATACATAGAAAAAAATATGACAAAAATGCAAGTATATGAAATTACAATAGTATGAAATTTAATAAAGTAATTGGACCAATGCTTACTAAGGTTATTGCAAAAAAACTAGGTGGTGCATTACCACAACTAAAAATTCCACGCTTAAATACGCAGACAGACTGTGTACATTGGGATTATCCCAATGAGCTAGTTAATCGCCTTCGATTGTTAATTGCTGAGAGATCAGCTGGTAACCCTAGCCACACAAATGATATTTATTCGATTATCGAGGAGTTACGAGAAGGTAGTATTATATATTAAGCTGATATTCAATTTTGACTTCAGTATTAGCATGAGTGTTGACGTATTCGGACGTAAGTTGGGTAAAACTGAGGGTGGCAGAGTTCGAGATCTTGAGGTCGAATTGGGAATTACTCCAGATGGCCAATATGATTTGAATAACAAGAGATAGTGCAATGTTGCAAAATCGATACAACTTCAGGATGCGGTAAATTATGATTATTTGGATGAAAGATTCAAATTATTGTTGAAAAAATTGACAACATTCGAACTGTCACAGACAACTCAGAAAAAGAATTTCCATTTATTAGAGCTTTGACAACAACTGCTAATCTAGAAACTTAAAAACATGGAGGAGGTTGTTAAGGAACTTCACAAGCCCGCTAGACGTAACTATCCTTGCCGGAAATTTAATGTGCGTGACTCAGATGAAACTTGGCAAGCAGATCTTGTTGAGATGCAGCCCTATGCTTGTGAGAATAAAGGCTATAGATATATGCTTACTGTAATCGACATATTTTCCTAGTATGCATGGGCTGTGCCTGTAAAAAATAAAACTGGTGAAAATGTTACGGCAGCTATGAAATCTATACTAGTTAGAGGACGAGTACCAAAAGTCTACAAACCGATAACGGGAGAGAATTTTACAACTCAAATTTTCAAAGTCTTATGAAAAAGTATAAAATTAATTTATATTCTACATATGGTAATCTTTTCACTGCAATAGGTAAGTAAATTACTTGTGATGGAACTTCAATGATTTTATAGCCTGGTAGAAATGCAGGAAAAAATTTATGAATCGTATAAACTTTATGTTGGTTAATATATACTCCAGTAGTTATGTTGCATTCAACTCGAAGTGCATTTCTTTGAAGTATCGTTACAGGTTGATCCGACTCATGAGTCATGTCTGATCTAAGTATACGTTTTGTGAAGCCCAATACTGACCCCAATGAGTCATGTGGTCGAAAATTAATCGGATCACTGATTAAGCTGCAAAGCGTATTATTGTTTGGTCTTAAACTTATTACGATATTTTTTGATGTCAGTGTATTGATAAGGTAAGTTTCAATGTCTTCGTTTTAGAATTACCTGTTGGTAGAGTAATAATCTCATCACCTACGTAAAGTTTATTATTACCCTCGTGAATGTGAGGTATAGAATTAAATGGAAATAGTTCTACTAATCCAACATAATTTCTATGCGGTGGAAGTTGAATTGGAGGAAAATATTGTGCTTCGAGAACAGACGATGAGCCAGTCAAATTCAAAGTGAATATCTCTCCCATGACGGTTAATAAACAAATGATATCTTAACGTATATTTATTGCTTATATAGCTTTGCAGTTCAGGTACTTAGATAAGAATCTGAGACATAGGTGACCACAGTTATATGAATTAAACTCTTGATATCTTTCGTAATTGTACCGAACGTAATCAACTTTGAGATACAAAATTAAATTTAAAGGGGGTTGAAGATTGCCAAAACTATCAAAATATGTAACATTATTCCCACGTTTTCTGTAGGCAACCCAGTTAGTGCTGGGACCGTCTTTATCATCTAGATTAATAACAGCTGATTCATTCGTAAGTAGACCGCTAGATGGCATATTATTCCTCATGTACACTTCTCGGAAATGCGGGATTTTCAAAATTTGTGCATATTTCATAATACCCTGATAAGTTAGCGCTCGATTAGGTAGTTTCACTTCAAACTTTTTTTTTCTAGTCCATGTCCTGGTTTCAAGTAAAGGCCCAATCCTTTTTTATGAGGTTTTAAAAAAAGACCTTTACCAAACAAAATTGCTTCGATTTTTCCATTATGCCTCACACTTTCTTCAAGCTGTTTTTTAGCTTTTTTGGCTTCATTAATTGCTTTATACACACCGCTCGCTCCATTAGCAATAACACCTATTGCACTTAGATCTGCGAACGCAAGGATAACATTAGATAAAAAACCACCAATTTTGATGGTATAGGTAGTGTACGAGGCCTTATAATATTTTTTTACCACCAGTTTATTTTACAGCGT